>MJUT01039811.1:37211-47976 GCA_002080005.1 Gigantidas platifrons
AAGTATGTCTGTTGTCCTTTTGATCAGTTGAAAAATTCTGAAACTTAGACAGTGTTACCTAGTATTAGTCTTCAAATTACATAAGGATTTTAGAAAAAAAAATGAACAACACAATTTTCTGGGGGTTGGAGCATTTCTTGACTGCCCTGCTTTTCCTAAATTGGACATGTAAATATGGAAATTATTAAATTAAATGTAATATAATGGAATCAGTTAATGTTCATATACGATAGTTCATTATAAGAAGATAAAGATAGAGTTATTCAGCAAAATGCACTCGCATGGACTTAAAATGATGCTTTTTGTAAAAAGGGGGAGGGTGAAAAAGTTCGTCGATTTTCTGTTTCGGTTGGTTGAAAAATTCTGAAACTTAAACAGTGTTAACTAGAATTGTTCTTTATATTGTATGAGGTTTTTCTTAGAAAAATTAAACGACACATTTTTTCTATAATTATGACTACTTAAAAAAAAATGTCGTTGTAATTTACGGCATTTCTTGGTAAAATTCTATTTTTCCTCTAAAAAATTTGCTATTAAAAAAAAAAAATAATTTTCGTGTTAATTAGCTGGAACTGGTATCACACTTTCAAAATAAGCTTAACTATTTAGTAAATTATTTCTTTTACCTCCCAAAAAAAGGAAATCAAGCATTAACTAGCATTCTTGTCATCTACGCCTATACCTTCGATCTAAGGGGGGTTCAAAATGGAAGTGTGTAGAATCCCTTGGTTAAAATCTTTTGCTTTTTTAATATTTGTTAGGTAATATCATAATGTTTCAGACACAAAAAAATCTAAAAAAAAACAAACGACAGGAAAATTTTGGGGTCAGGTGTTGTGTACCACCTTAATGTACTAAAAATGCATTCAAAAGGTTTGTGATTAATATTGACTGATAGATCGTCACTTCATTCAGTCATGGTTTTACCTCGATGTGTTGGATATATATCTTGTGATAATGTAGTATTCAACTCAGGACATAGAATATGCTTTTACCAAATAACAGAGTACTTGTTCTTGAAACTATGTATCGGCAGCAATATAGTAGGTAATGTTCGGTGGTTTCAGTATGATTCCCGTTGCGTTGTTTGCAGAATTTGTTAACAGAGAGATTATACTTGAATAAATGTTCATTTAAGCTACTTAGTCCAAGTCGAAGTCTGGCGTGGGTAATTTTTTCATAGCCTTTTCCAAGAGAGTAAAAGGATTAGTCTTTTGTCCGTCAGTTTGTTGGAGTAATTTTTGAAATCAAGGAAATGATCTGGCTGATAAAATGTCTTTGGGAAGACTATCTCAGTCTCTTATAGTGGCTGGGAAAAAAGAATTGTAATATGTCGCAGTTCTATCTCTTGTAGGAATCAACTGTCATGGTCTTTTCAGATCGTAATTTGGCGTGTTATGACTCGATAGATGATGAATATTAACAAGATAATAAGGTTTTTATTAATTGTTTTATATTAAATAAATAGGTCAATCTGAGTAATTTTCTGTGCGTCTTAAGTTATTCAATGCCAGATTCTTTTAATAAGGTTTTATGTTTTGTTACTCTAATCGCATCCGTTAAGATGGTACATGCCCGTCTCTGAATGTTTTCTATTTTCGCTCGGTCGATATTAGAGCAATTGTCACAAATAACGCCTAAATAGTCTAAAAGGGAACGCACACATGATTTATGTAGTATAGTCTAGGTAGTAAATAACGCATTTTCGAAATTATATCTAAACGTTTGTTACTTCTTTCACAAATGTCGTCAATGTGCTCAGACCATGTCATTTCATCATTGAAAATAATACCTAGATGTTTATGACAAAGAACTTGCTTAATGATTATACTATTCAGGATGCGTGGAGGATGGGGACATTTGTTAGGTTTTTTTAGAGTAAATTTAAAATTTCGTCTTTTCGACTTTAACTATTATCAGTCATTGTTTTGACAATGCATTTAGGGTTTCAAAATCATTATTTATTTTGCGAAAATAATTTACAGGGCTATCTATTTCTTTGATGAATGCTCTGTCATTAGCAAATAATTTGATGCTACTTAGAATATAATATTTAACGTCGTTAGCACAAGTTGAAAATAGCGAAGGACCAATAATGTTTCCCCGAGTTATACCACATTGCCTGAGTTTAAATATCAATGCCTCGTACCATGCCCTATCAAAAGCTTTTGACACATCAAGTAAAAATAGCACATACGTCTTTACCAGAATCAAGAGATTTATAAATGTTATGAGTTATAGCAATTAGCTGGTTAACTGTAGTCATTCCTCTTCAACCATGAATTATCTCTAATAAGTAGCCCATGAGAAACACAATGTTCAAAAAGTGACAAATAAATCATTTTCTCCAGTATTTTGGACATACATGATAGTAAAGCAATGGGACGATAGTTGGATTTTTTACTTTGTTCACCCTTATTTTAGTAAACCTGACAAATATGAGAAATTTTCCAACATGAAGGGTACACTATCTTTCATAGTTTCGTGCATCTGTAGATTGTAAATTGATTTTTCATTAATCACATAATATTTGTAATGCAGATTTAGTTCACTTGAACATTTCTTCCCGATTCCGTTTTCTGTTTCCGCCTAATATAAAAAACCCTGTGATCATACAGACAAAACATCGTAAATTTTTCACCATCTTATGTCTAAATTTTGTTGCTTTTAGCTATAATATTGAAGTTGTTTCTTTTTATAAAAATAAGAAAGGTATATTATTAAGTAATTTTCCTATGATCTAAATATTATTGAACAATTTATCTTAACACAATTTAAATGTCAAGATTATAAAAGTCGGTTAATAGTAACAATAGATACGAAACTAATAGGAAACACCTGTTCCTATATTTAGTCTGAAAATTCCTCAAGATATGCTATTAATCTGTTTCTTTATTTGTTCAACGAGGATTGCTAACAGCCAATGGCTACAAGCGGCTCTCCTCAGAATGCATATATGGACACATAATTTCAATCAATAAGCTTTCGACACATCAAGAAAAATAGCACATACGTCTTTACCAGAATCAAGAGATTTATATATGAGTTAGAGCAAGTAGCTGGTTAACTGTAGTCATTCCTCTTCAACCCTGAATTATCTCTAATGAATAGTTCATGGAAACACCATAATCGTAAAGTGACTTATAAATTATGTTCGAAAGTACTTTAAACATACATGATAGTAAAGCATAGTTGGATTTTTACTCTTTTCACCCTTATACTTATAAACCGACAAATATGAGAAATTTTCCAACATGAAGGGTACACTTCCTTCAGTAGTTTTCATTAACCATATACTAGTTTTAATACACATTTATTCCACTTGAACATTTTTTCCCGTTTCCATTTTCCGTTCCGTTTTCTGTTTCCGCCTACTAGTAACACCCCTGTTATCATGCAGAGACAATACATCAGAAGTTGTTCACCATCTTATGTATATTGTGCTATAATATTGTAGATGCTTGATAGAAATAAGAATTGTATATTTTAAGGTAAATTTCCTATGATCTTAATGTTGTTAAATAGGAAAACAGTTGCTCTTCTTTTTTTTGGAATATGTTGAGACACATGATATGCTTTCAATATAATTCAATGTAAAGTGCTCTGAAATACACAAGCCAGTGAACCTCTCTCTTTAGTTAAAACATTTATTATAATTAGAACCGATATACACTAGTCAGTATTTGGATAGTATAGTATAAATACTCAGTGAACCTCTTTTTTTATTTAAAGGAATTATTGTATTATGTACAATTACACAGTATAATGTACCGTACAGTGTAGACATGATGGGACTGTAGACAAAAATCACATCCTCTACTACAGTCGTGGGATATAAGGAGGGGAGTGGATAACTATTATACATCGACATTTTTAGTTACATTGAAGGTGGGTTGTAATCTTTTTGACACATTGATAAAAACTTTATTAGGTTATAACTCAGAAAAATATTACATATAACTATATTTAAAATACCATAGAGTTTTAAAAACGTACAAAAAATAGTGTTGGAATAGATACATTAAAGTGTATTAATTGGACCCATCTACAATAGATGTGTCTCCACTGTTCTACAAATACGTCTTAGAACAACAAGACGTTCTACAAAACAACTGACGTAATAGAATTATGATGATACATAAAGGGAATATATACTGCAACTTAAAATATTTTGGAAGATTGCATTATCAAAATATAAAGCCAATATTAAATATTAAAATATCTTGGAAGATTGCATTATAAAAATATCAAGAAAACATTAAAATATACCATTACATTGATATTTGGTTCTGGAATTATGTCGACAGTGTGGTATTTTCTGTTTTTGATTTAATGTTTGTTATGTAAGAATGCAAGATTGTTTTTAGCGTCCAATTATCTATGTTCAGCTATTTCATGGGGACAACATGTTACATTCCTTGAAATGAAAATAATATCTGGATCGCATTAGACAAACATGCTGAACTGGATTGGTATATTACTAGTACACTGTAACAACAGTCCTCGAGTACATTAAAATATCAAGGAAGATCGTATTGTAAAAATATAATGCAACAATTAAAAGCTTAAGAAGACTACATGATAAATATTTATCATATACTTAACATTGATATGATAGTTTTTGCATATGTGTAACGACCGAAAGTAAACTAGCCATAATATATCCATCTAAGTTGAAGTCTTCGCGGGTAGCGGGTAGTAGTGGCATATTATGTCGCCGGGCCCTATACATCTGGCTCTTGTATGACCTGAGATGTGGTTCTAATAAATCATCTTCCAGGGTGGTGCGTCTGAAGACATGTACTGGTTGTACACTTCTTTCATTGGTAAAGTTGGGTTATCTGCTGCTCTCTCGCAGAGATCTGATTTCATCTTAGCAGAAAGTGCGGCTTCCGTATCAAGTTCATAATCATGATCAGTAGATCTAAGTAGCTGTACTTCATCATTTCCAGTAGTGTGGGCTCGGCCAGGACAGGTCCTTAAAGCACATTTCCAGTACTGTACACCAACTGTGTTTTTCTTGTCTTTTGAATAACGGTAACAATTGTGTAGAAGGTTGATGCCTCTGTCTTTCTTTACTATGGTAGGAACATCCATGGTGATTTTTTTAAACAATGATTGTGCAGACAGACAGAAGAACTTTTATGCATGATTTTAATTAATCAAATTTGTTTGAAGTTAATGAATTGCCGATCATTTATTAAAATCAACCATAATCACCTATGAGAAGCTTTGATATTGTTGGTATAGTACTAGTTAATTTTTAGATTACCGAAATCATCAATCAGCTCTAAGTAATTTGCTATTTAACGACAATTTTCGGCATTTCTTTTTTCTTTCTGACTTAGTAAAACTCTAAATAAACATTTACTTATTTGTAGTTTATTTCAATTGTTCTTCAATTGGTTGAGTAATGAGTATCGACATCTCCTATTCATCAATTAGTATTCATTTGATTATGATTTTTCTAATTAAAATTGCGCGAACAATTACTGCTTTCAATAAACTATGTACACATCATCAATATTTTTTTTTAAATAAAAAATAATATTATGAAATTTTGTCATTTTTAACAAAAGTCGGCAATATGGGATTCGGCAAAATGGACTCGGCAATATTGTATTCGGTAATCTGGGGTTCGGCAATCTCGTACTAATTCAATTTCACACCCAGGCTGATAACCCATATCAGGGACGTCTCGTGTAAAAAATCCATAATCGTACGTCTCGTGCAAGTTACTTCCGGTAATTCCGGCATCATCTGTTTAAAAACATTAACTGACATACAAAGTTGAATGGGAGATAGGGGTCTCGTCACGGTTCACGAAAAATACTTGTGACTAATCACATTTCACGGGAAGTAAATTATGATGATCACACTTAACTGAAATATGAGTCCAAACGTAAGTTGTTAAAAGTACGTTTTATGTTTGTTGTTTTTCACTTCTTACTTTCCTACTAATCGTGTTGCTAAGTATGGCTGGAGGTGGTCAGTATGGCAGTAATGATGCCTGTACTATTGACAAATCGAGTTGAGAGGAAACAAATTGTCGTCAAGAAGACACTATTAAATAAAATCATAGAAACGTTAGACGATAGAGGATTAAATCACGAACAACGTAAAATTATTTTCAATGAAAACGTTCACGAGCAATGGCCATGTCACGATTCACGGTAAATAAAAAAAAACGAATCACTGCGTCTCAGGCTGATATGGAGGTCTCGGGATAATTCCCGGACTGATATGGAAAAGGTCATGTATTCATTTCTATATAAACCAACCATTAAAATATTCCTTTATATTTGATATTTGGCTTGTGGTAGACATGTCACTTAACATGAACACATCATCTTGATTCCCAACCAGCCGGTATTTGCCCTTTTATCCTTGGTTACACCCTTAAAACAGAAGCAACATGTATCAAATTATATAACAATAAAAACAATTTCAACAGTGATAATAAATCAAACAAAATATTTTCTCGATAACCTTCATTTTCAAATCATCTCTTGCCTAATTGTAGATAAATATATTCGTAGGTCGGCACTACATAATGGCTGCTAAATCACAGGACGATGATGACAAAAAAGTGTATCCTACCAAGAAAGTGTTATTTGTTGACACTTATGGTGTCAAAAGCTTTCCATATCTGGGAAGAAGAAAACATTTTTCGAGCATTCAACAAATACTTGGTGGCAGCACAGAGCGTCATAACGATTTATTTGGAATGGTCATCTTCCAATTTGAGCGGAAATACAAAGCCTGCCTAGAACGGAGGAAACAGAATAAACCACAGATCTTGAACATTTTATTCCCGATCAAAACAGGCAACAGATACTTAGAATACTTGGAGAATACACAATCTCAACAGACAGGTAAATAGCATTCTATTATTTAAAATCTACAATCAGCAAAAAATTAATGAAGCTACCTGGTACTTGTTTATTGTTATGATAAATTTGGAAACAGTCAGCAATGTTGGTATTTATTTGAATATTTATACAAACTTGATACGAGAAAAATCTGAAGATACCAAAGGCGTAATCACATGGCGTTAATCGAAGAAAGATATACAACACAATGACCAACACGAAAACGGATTAACGACCGGATCTACAAAATATTCATCAGAAAACTTAATATTGAGCCACATGAAATCACAAAAACAGGAGGGGATGAATCAGGTGCCATGGAAGGGTAGACAGTTCCTGATCCAATCCACTACTGATAGACAGCATTATTGATAAATAAAAAGAAAACATGAAACATGAAACCCCTACAAAGCAAATGAGAGTATAAAAGAACCCAATCTAAATTAGATAACATCTCCCACTTACTGATATAGCATGACGTATGGGTTTTTACGCTGAGACTTAGCAATAAAGGGGAGTAACTGAGACATGTGATTTCAATCGGATTGAAAAGAACCGAAGGTCTTTGTTTCGAGAACATTATATCAAACACCAGACCACGGGACTATTAACCTGTATAACCTCACTACAAACCGGAGGTAAATTCAGGTGCTCCTGAATATATATACAATTTTGATGTATGAGAAATATATCATTTATTAGGTGAAGCTTAGAAACGGAGAAGAGACGATCTTTAGCGAGTCTTTAAATCCGTTTTGTGCCGAGCCATATAAATTATATATGTACCACCAATACACCAATATTGTATTGATCCTGCAATGAAATTTGAAACAATAAATGTTACTTAGTTTAATAATAAAAAAAGATGATAGTGAAAACCCCATTGATACCCCAATAGTAGCTCTAGTAAGAGGCGTGTCTTAATTGCTTTATTATGCTAATGTGAAAAGTGTTATTATGACAGAGATGAGGCTTAATAGCTTTATTAGGCTAATGTGAAAAGTGTTATTATGGCAGAGATGAGGCTTAATTGCTTTATTATACTAATGTGAACAGTGTTATTATGACACTGTCATAATAAAGCAACAGTTTATTTCAACCCATTTATTATGGCAAAAAATAACCCAGTTGCAGGATAAATTATAATCTATAATATAAAAAAAATAATGTTGGAAACATTGTGCATTATTCAGATGTATGTACTGATTCCTATTGTCCCACTTTATATTAACATGTTCAAAATGTTACAACGTCAAAAATCTTAACATGGCAACAGCTGGCATATTTTTGTCCCTAATACTTTACGTGTTTTTTGCCAGCTGTATCAACAATTATTCCAATTTGGCAATTCCTGATGAAGATTTAAGGTTAAGAAAACATTATTTTGACTTCACAGGGATAATTTTTTATAATAAAAGTGAAATTAGTCAACTTTCGATATTTATTTATAAATCTACCCAAAGTCACCTTCAAAAACCATCTTTGTCGTTCTATTCCTTTTGTAAACGTACTAATCTATCTAATTTTAAAATAACTCCAAAGTCCACACTTTTGATTTTTATATTAATATGCGGGGACGTGCATCCTCATCCAGGACCATCTACAACTAGACGCACTCCTAAATGTCCATGCAGCATATGTAAAAAAGGAATAATTAAAACTAGTAAAAGCATGCACTGTGAAATATGTAAATGCAAATCACATATAAAATGTGCGAAAATTTCACTTGATAAATATGAAGCATGGCTTTCCGGAACATCTAACTTTCAATATTTATGCGATTCATGCTCTCTATTATCACTTCCATTTAATCATTGCGAATCATTAAACTCATCTTTCGAATGTCCCGAACAAAATGATCCTACAAAATTTGTCCAATTTCCATCAGTTGTTAAAGAGGACTGCTTTAAAATATTTAATGAAAAAGGTTTACATTTTCTACATCTGAATGCTAGATCTTTATTGCCAAAAATATCAGAATTAAAATTAATTGCTTTAAAATCTAAAGCGGCAATCATATCAATCAGTGAAACATGGTTAGATGACTCGGTTACAGACGCGGAAATTAATATTGAGAATTATAGTGTTGTACGCTTAGATAGATCACGTATCGGTGGCGGAGTCTGTATGTTTATTAGAAATGACCTGGCCTTCTCACCTCTTCAAGATCTTAAAATAGAAGGTATTGAAGCAATTTGGATAGAAATTATTTTACCAAAAACTAAACCAATAATAGTTGGAACCTGTTATAGACCACCCAAACAGAATGATTTTTTGGATTTGTTTGAACGAACATTAAATAAACTAAGACCAGATTATGAACATATTATCCTAGGAGATTTCAATATCAGCTTTAAAAACAGCGAATCTTTCATGTGTAAGTCCTATAAAAATATTTTAAATATGGGCAATTTAAAACAGCTTATTAAAGATCCTACTCGTGTAACACCAACATCAAGTACCATCATAGATCACATTGTATGTAATAATGAAGATAAAATAAGTCAATCTGGGGTTATTTCATCAGGTGTAAGTGACCATTATATAACATTTTGTACAAGAAAGTCACAAAAAGTAACCACTTGTAAACAAAACTTAGTCAGAATAAGATCAACTAAAAATTATAATAAAGATGTCTTTAATGATAAACTAAATGCCATTGATTGGTCATCATTACTTTTATGTAGAAATGTTAATGAAGCATGGGAAAAATTTCGATCACTTTTTCATTCAGTCCTTGATAACGTTGCACCGCATAGAGACATCAAAATACGACAGCAGACTGAACCATGGATGACTTCCGACATCTTAGAAAACATCAGAAAAAGAGACGATTTGTTACACATGTATAAAAAGACACAAAATAAATACCAATACGCACAGTTTTGTAAGATCAGAAACAAAGTCCAGAGAGATATTAAACACGCTAAGGAAGATTTTGTATCGGGCAAGATCGAGGAAAAAAAAAATATCCAAAGAAACTCTGGCAACAATTGAAATCCCTAGGATATAGTTCTAAAAAAACAGATGTGGCAGGTATCGTTTTAAACATAGCCGGACAAACATGCCATAGCTTAAGAGAAATCGCTAATCATTTTAACACCTTTTTCACCACAGTAGCATCTTCTCTTGTCGACACATTACCACCAGCTCCATGATTATTCGATATTAATTCCAACCTGTTTAAACAATTCTACTGTAAAGTTACCAATAATAACCTCGAATTAAAATTAACAAGTGTAAATAAAGACTTTATTTACAAAGAACTTTGCAATCTTAATTCCTTTAAGAGCACAGGATTAGATAACATTCCAGCGAGGTTCATTAAAGATGGAGCGACCGCCCTGCCGCCCTGGTTAAACCAATAACTTATCTGGTGAATCTATCAATAACATCTGGGATAGTACCGGACGACCTTAAATTAGCCAGAGTAAAACCATTATTTAAAAAGAACAGTAGATTAGAAATTGGCAACTATAGACCAGTAAGCATTCTTTGTATTATTTCTAAAATTCTTGAAAAAGCTGTGTATAAACAACTGGAGACACATTTGATCGATCATAATTTACTATATCAATTTCAGTCTGGTTTTAGAAGCTCGTATTCAACTGATACTTGTCTTATACATTTATTTGATCATATTAAAAAACAAACATCAAAAGGATTATTTACAGGCATGGTTATGATAGACTTACAAAAAGCATTTGACACAGTGGACCATCGAATATTATGCCACAAATTAAGATCTATGGGAGTACAAGAAGTCAAATGGTTTGAATCGTATTTAACTGGAAGAAAACAACTTGTAAATGTAAATGGGACAGAATCTGAACTCCTTAATATTACTTGTGGAGTTCCTCAGGGAAGCATTTTAGGCCCTTTGCTTTTCCTGT
>MJUT01039811.1:48196-65625 GCA_002080005.1 Gigantidas platifrons
CAATCGCAACCGAAACTTAAATATTTAGGCATAGACATAGACCAAAATTTATCAGGAGAAATTACAGTTAACTCAATAATAAAAAAGGTAAATTCTAGACTTAAATTTATGTACCGTAAAGCGAGGTGCTTGTCAACTGAAACTCGCAAAACTCTTACAACGGCTCTAATCCAGTGTCACTTTGACTATTCATGTTCCTCGTGGTATGCTTGTGTTTCACAGACCTTAAAAAACAAACTTCAGATTGCCTAGAACAAAACCGTTAGATTTATAAAAGAATTAGGTCCAAGATCTAGTGTTCGCCAACCAGAACTATCAAGTGTTGGATTTCTTAATATTGAGAATAGGGTAAAGCAATTAAGATTAGGACATGCACATAAAATCTATAACAACAAATGTCCAACGTATTTAAAAGATAATTTTATAAAAGTTAGTGAAAATCATGAATATAACACTAGATCAAGCCAATTCAACTTCGTTGTTCCAAAAATCAAAGGTGTGGACTCTTCAACTTTTTTCTTTAATGCTATTAAAGATTGGAACTCGCTTCCAAATAACATAAAATCAATAAAAGATCATAACGCTTTCAAAACAGAAATAAAACAACATCTTAAAAATTAATTACAGCCATATCTTTTAAAATATTATCAACTAAAATTGTGCCATGCGACCTCTTAACCCATTTTTTTTTAATTAAACAAGTGATATACACTAAAGGACCCCATTGGAAATAAGCGGAAACGCTTTAATGGGTTATCCTTGGAAGGATATCAACTTAAAGTGCATTTTAACCTTGATACATTGTTTTATATAATTTTATATTTGTATATTTTTAAACTACACTAGATTTAGTTGGTATCTGTCCTAAATGAATTTTACCTTTACCTTTTATGCTCAACATTTAATATTACTTTTCCTATACACTACAAAAGTCAAATTAAAAAGCATATGAAGGAATACAGCCTCTTGAGAGCCCCTTGCTCATTATGTCATTATCTGTTTAAGCTAATATGTTCCTAAGAAAAATATTACATCTTATCATATGCCTGTCATTAATATGATAGTTTTTGCATATGTTCAACGACCGGAAGTAAGCTACCCATAATTTCACCCCAGGCTGATAACCCATAGCAGAGACGTCTCGTGCAAGTTACTTCCAGTATTACCTGACACACAACGTTGAGTGGGAAATATGGGTCTCATCACGGTTCACGAAAAACACTTTTTACTAATCACATTTCACGGGAAGTAAATTATGATGATCACACTTCTGAAGAATTTTATACCCGAACGTAAAATGTTAAAATTGTTACATCCAGGTCAACAAGAATCGGTGAAAGTGACCAGTGTGACAGAAAGGATGTCTGTAATATTAACAAATCGAGTTGAGAGGGAGGAAATTGTCGAAAATCACAGAAACATTAGATGATATATGATTATATCACGGGGAACGATAAATGATTTTGAAATAAAACGATTCACAGGAACTTCCCCGGTCATAATTCACGATAAATGAAAAAAAAAACGACACTAAAGAATCACATCTATATTTTCTATGTTTCAAAATGCCTTCATATGAAGTGTTGCCATTGATATTTATGGGGTAATAAATGGTCGTTTTTGAGAATATTGTTCTGAAATGTACGATTTAATACACACTTCCATATCCATTCATTTAATTATTTCATTTTGTTTATTTGTTTCATAGAACAATTTGTCGGAAGTATATGATAAAAAGATTAATACATGACCTTTTCCATATCATCACGGCTATCATCCCTCGATTCATGTCAGCACTCGACTGCGTCTAGGGGATCTTGGGATGATACCCGGGCAGATATGGAAAATATCATGTATTAATCTCTATATATGTTTTGACATTTGTTATTCGTCGTGGTCGTGATCATATATCAGTTGGATTTATAAATACTCTTGCAATCAAAGTTGCGAGTTCGAATCCAGCTCATGGCGAGATGTACTCGATACAAAAGTATGTTTTTCAATTGATCGGTGACTTGCGACAGGTCAGTGGTCTTTTTCGGGTATTCCGGTTTCTTCGACCAATAAAACGATACAGCTACAGTATTACTAAAAGTGGCGTTAATGACCATAACCATAGCCATATGTATCCTTTTATCCCGGGTATTAAAGGTTGATAAATCGAACTTAATATGTGTGTTTATTTCAAACAATAAATGTAACAATATAATTTATACATACTTGTTTTTCAATAAGCATTGTAATAGTATAGTCACAGAAACGGTTTACGATTTAAATTTGTATTGGTGCCGGAATTTTGAGGAACTCTGATCTGTTGTCCTTCGATTTTCAGATTTTGATTACCCCTTAGGTATCTTCATAGACAATAAGAGTGCATTGACTTGACATAAAATCGATATACGGATGAGGCTTAGAATCGGAAAAAATGCGAGGGTTTCCCGAGCATTTTCCCAGATTCGTGCCGAATTCGTATATCAAATTTTATATCAAGTCAATGCACTGTTATTGTCTTTATTCTGCAATCATTAGTGGCATTAATGGATATGACTACCAATATTCAAATTATTTAAAAAGTTACTTACCCCCAAGAGGCTCCAACTTATTTCTAAATGTTATAAACGGTCAGTGACCGTTTATCACTTGCAAATATACTGTCAACGCATTTTAACTGCTCAAATAGAACGATTGCAGTATAAAAACTGTTCTTTGTATTGTCAAACGCAACAATAGCGGTATTATACATCTCACTGTCCGCTCTAGTTTCCGTATGTCTATAATAAATAACGTTAACGACACAGATGATACAATAGCCCAAGATAAGCTAAAATCTCACATATTCACACATATTTTTTGGAAGAAACCCAACGCAATATGTTACATGGGTTGTTAATGTTCTGAAAAATAACTGGAGCCGTGCAAAAAAGGAAGTTGTTGAGTTGTTTTTACGTCGATTAAATGCTGACTGCTATCAATTTCCTCCACAGAATATTTTGGGCAGTAATTATATGGATATAAATCCATATTGGCAAGTAGTGAAAAACATTATTTCATTTTTCAGCTCACTTCGTCGAAAGGTCACGTGAGCATTTGCCATAACTTGTCGTCCGTCGTCTGTTAACTTTTCACCTGTTGATCGTCTCCTCTGACCCCTCCTATCCAACCACATGAAAAAAAAAATTGGTAGGAAGCATATACAGATTATTATTTATTAAGAATGCTCATTTCGTCCCGATTCGTTAACAAACTCGGATAGCCATAAGCAATTATTGTTTCTGGTTGGTTGATTTCTACAAATATTTTCCCCTGAAAGTGTTAAGGCGAATGAACCAAAACTTGGCATGCCACATTTGTGGTATGTCCTGTATAAATATGTCCTATTACGATCCGATCAGTTAACACACACGGCCGCCAGAGGCAATTCTAGTTTCTGGTCGGTCATTTTCAAAAAATAAAATTATCCTAGCTCTAAAAATGCTTGGCTAAATGAACCGGAACTTGGTTCGAAGCATATATTGAATGTCCTCTATTAGGATTTCATATTTTATTCCGATCCAATTACAAACATGGTCACCATATACAATTCTTGATTCTGCTTGGTCAATTTGTAAGCACTGTTCTCCTCTGAAACCATTTGGCTAAATAAAGCAAAATTGTATAGGAAGCATATATGAAAGGTCCTCTATAAAGATTGTTAATTTCATCCCCATCCGATAGCAAACATGAACACCATAGGCAATTATATTACCTGGTAGGTCGATTTATAATAATCTTCTTCTCTGGAACCATTATGCCAACTAAAGCAATATATTACAGTAAGCATTTACGGAAGGTACTCTATGAATATTGTTCAATAGGCAATTTTTTTTTTTCTGGTTGGTAAATTTTACAAGAAACATCTAAAAACCCCATTTCATCCCAATTGGGCAAAAACATGGTCGCCATGGGGAATCATTGTGCCTTATTGGCGGATACTTAAAACATATTCTGCTCTGAAAATGAATTGTTGCTTTGTTGGAATGATGTGTGGGAGATCCTGAACAAAATGTCGATATTTCGTGCCAATCATGCATCTGTTATGGCCGCCATATGCAGTTCTTGTTTGTGATTCGCAAATAAAAATATCTTCTCTAATGCCATTCATCCATTATATGAAATTTAAATTTGAAAGGAAGCCTTTATGGATGGTTCTATTTGAAAATGAGATGTGAGCAACACAGGTTCAACCGACTGAGCCTTTGTTTTTTTCCTGCCTGCATGTTAACGTGAATATGAAGGTCGTTAGATATGTGAACATACATAGGAATTTGTACGTACACTTGCAAATCATACGAAAGTAAAGGGGACTTTTTCGGTACAAGATTAGGAAAATTAGAATATATAGCAATTAAATATGTTCGCTTAATTAGAAATAAATAAATAAATAAATAAATAAATAAAAAAATAAATAAATTAAAGTGTGCATTATTAACATACAATTGACAAATACCTAAGTTATATTCATAACGAATACAACATACGGAACTAAAAAAAACTTAATGTCGCAGTTTTATCACAATTTTATTTTCATCGTGGCAATCGTTTACATCAATTGAAATACAAAGTATAACATGCAGTTTTGATGATATAAGAACATATATAGAAATATATAAAAGACAAGAAATATATTTTTATCCAAAATAAGGTATTTGTTACAGTAATTCGTACATAGTCACAGTATAAAACAATAAACGGATTTGTGTGACATAATATGTGTCAGTTTCGTGAATATGAATGAAATATTTAATAGCAACCAATTTACCTGTGTAGGAATGTAAAGACAATCAATAGTCCAACATTTATCCTGCACAGTTCATCTGCACTGACATAAGCCATGCGCCATGCACCGTTATCTGTACTGACCTAAGCCATTCATCCTGCATATTGAACTAAACTACATCCATTTATCCTTTTTGATCTTATTGCTACTATAAACAAATTATATTCTAGGATTTAGTAAAATTTACAAAAGCAGAACAAGACTTTTTGTAATATAATTACAATCAACAATGTAAGAGAACTTTAATAATTCACCAACATAAATACACAAGACATTTGTCATATTAACTCCACCCATCCAAAAAAATATCCCAAAAAAAATCCACAATTTAAAGCTTTAATACAAATCATGGCTTTTCTGTGTGTTCCTTAACAGTTTATCACACAGACATTTTCATCACAATAAACAAAAATCAAAATGTTAAATCATCCATGACGTTGGCCAACACTGTTCATACGCCACATTGGCTACTGTAAAAGTGAGAATTCCGCGGGAAATGATTACGTCGGTCGGGTCAAGTAGGGTCATTGAGCTGTGCAGAATAACTAGCATATACTGGTTTCATTGTGCAATAACTATAGCATAGTCCGTTTTACTTCTATAAATCTCCAGATTTTTTTTTTAATCTGTGTTGTCAAATCAACATTTTACTTTTCTAGATGTTTGTTAATAGAAATAATTTATGCAAACTCTGACATTAAATTTCAAAATTGTTGGTCAATTATTAAAAAAAAGTTGTCCATTGGGTCTCTATGTTAATTTCTTTTTTCCGCAAATATGTTCACATTCTGTTAACATTATGTGCCTTTATGTTTACTTTGGTCTGTATGCATCTGTAGCTTATTATCTTATGAAGGAGAAGACAGTCTGAATATATTGTTATTAAACAATAAAATATGTTTAAATTAATATAGATCAAATTACATTATCATTGAGTTTCCTCGTAAATTAATCATATTTCCTTCCCCTTTAATAAAAGTAAATTAATCGTATCTACATCTTGTGTTGAGTTTCCTCGTAAATTAATCGTATCTACATCTTGTGTTAAGTTTCCTCGTAAATTAATCGTATCTACATCTTGTATTAAGCTTCCTCGTAAATTAATCGTATCTACATCTTGTATTAAGCTTCCTCGTAAATTAATCGTATCTACATCTTGTGTTAAGCACTATAATCCACCATAAATCATTTCGTCTGAATAATAAAACTGAATTATTATTTATACCACCACATTATATTTATATTGAACTAACTAATTTATTTAACTTATGTCATTCACTACAATATTACTGACATGAAATAAAAATACAAGTCTTTAAAATGTGGTTTTCATTTTATATAGATCATACATCATTGTTTTCATCACAAGAGAAAGAGATTTATGACAACCTAATAAGAGTAGTTGGTAGTGAGAAGGACATAAGAATCAGACAGAATATGTTTCTTATATTAGACAAGATATTTAATAAAGTAAATACAGACACAACCCAAGTATCAAGTGGAAGTTTAGCGGAAGGTTTAGATCTTCCTGGAAGTGATCAGGATATAATGTTTGTACTTAATAGTGTTCAAGTCATACAGAATGTACAACATATGAATCGCTCAGCACGATGCACTACTCTTCTGGCGGAAGATGATACGGAATTTCCTGGATTTTCTAGATTAAAATTTATAGGTCAGAGTGATTATCAACATGAATGTTTTGTTAAAACTATAAATGGAATATTTTTGTCAAACATTTCGTTCATCAGTAAAATTATTGAACTTTCTAATAATTCGAAGAACTCCGTACATGGTCCTTGCTTGTCTGAGAAGGAACAGGCATTGGATATAGCTTACTGTTATCACTTGCATACCTGGCCAAGACAAGCAGAACAATGGTTATTTCGTCATAGACCTGGTCAGTGGCCACCTGTTTTTATAATAGACGACATAGTTAAATACGGATGTATACTAGTACCTATTGGGCCAAAAGAAATAGAAAATAATGAATTACTGTGGAGAATATCATTTTCTATGGCAGAGAAACAATTGTCACATGCTATGAACTACACACAACTCCTTTGCTACGCTCTTCTGAAGCTGTCTCTAAAGAATATTATCGACCGAAATGATAACGTTAAAGGTTTATTGTGTTCCTACTTCATGAAAACGGCTGTGTTCTGGTTATCAGAAGAAATTACCACTAACGCATTTCAGCTACAAAACTTATTTCACTGTTATTTTCTTTGTCTTGATAAAATAATATCATGGGTGAAGTGCTGTTATTGTCCCAACTATTTTATTCCTGAACATAATATGTTTCGTGGCAAAATAAATCGGTCTAATAGTCGACAGTTGTTAAATGTATTAGAAAGACTGCGAAGTGGTGAACGTGGGTTGTTTACTGTTACTACATTGTTTAATCGTGAAGCCGTGTTACTCGAGTCATGTATTAAATTAGAAGCATTGTTGTATAAAGTTACTTACACTGATATTGACGTTGATATAGAAAATGTATACACACTGCTAAGTTTTATAAAATCGTTAGCCATGTCACAGTCCTCAAGTATTTTGACAGGAATATGTAATTATTATTATGCCTTGACTACTCAGAACATTGTTCAGAAGTTAATGTTTCCTACTACTAATATATCTAATGTACATGTAATCCGACGTTATCATAAACACTTACATGACGGTACAAAGGCAGATGCTGTTACTGGATGGTTGTTATATGCCTCATTTTACTATGTACTTGGTCAGTACAATACAACGTTAAAGATCATAGATCATGTTTTGTCTCGTTGTACACCCGATATGATAATGTTAAATAAAACCAATTACACTACAGATGATATTAAGTGCTACAAACAGAACGTAGGTTGTTCACAGATTACACCGAATGAGAAGATGAGACTGGCAACGATAGATAGCGTGTGGTATGTAAAACAATCAACACTGATACCTCATGAACTAGAACCAGAAGGTCATGATGGTCACTTTAGTGTACCACCTGTTGTTATGTCACATTGTCTAAGGTTTCTATGTTACTATCATCTTTATAGCATTGTCAATAGACAGCAGTCATTACATGCTTTATATTATACAATAAATGAGCAGGATTTTGTCAGTGAAGAAACATTATCGAATTCATTAACAATATTTGGAGTATGTAATGAGATAGTAGGTGCAAATGAAGTAGCTATTTATTGTTATGATAAAGCCTTACAGTGTGAGTACAGGATATGTCGAACGGCGGCTAAACGGAAAGCAAACCTGAAAAAAAAAACATGAACATTTATAACATCAGCGACGTGTATATTTCATTCTGTACCTACTACGTGTATTTGATCATATTCATTGTATGAGTTCAAAGAACTAAGGCTAAAGCAACATTTGTTTGTGAATTGTCTTAGGATGCCAAAGGAGTAACAGAAGCAGTAATTCAAGGAAGGATTGACAATGCAATGGTCTATAGACATATACACTAAAAACGGAAATAAGCTCGGTAAGTGAAGGGTAACCAATTCCTGCTCCATTAGTGGCACCACTCGTGTTGCTTATGTTCAAAATCCAGTGATAAGTAAGGCATGAGAAAAATAGAACAATTTTGTAGGTGATCATAATAATGTGATAATTTCAATGTACATGTGTATATGCATATTCTATATAGTTATCTGATGAGAAGTAAAAACATAATTTGTTAATACTGTATCGTTAGTTATCAAATTAATATCGTTAATAAACATCAAATAAAAATAAATTCGCCAAGGCTCGTCTATTATTATTTGATCTGCAATAGCTCTATTTGATAATAGGAGATTAACAACCCACACTCACCCATCACTACATTATATATATTATGTTATATTTGATGTTTTATTTATACATGATACAGACTATAATTATGTGTGTTATGCTTGTACGAGTTTGGTCTGGACAGTAGGAGTATACCATTAATTTATCTGACTTTATTACTGTAATATTTCACTCTTCTTGATGAATTACCGGTGTGATTAGACAGAAAACATGCACTTTATATATGTTTTTATATTTTTTTATATTAATGTTGATATTTTATTTATACATGATACATTTTATATGAGTATTACAATCGTACACGTTCGATCTGGACAAGAAGAGTATACATATACAATCCATTCATAAAGGATATTATACTGTCTGATCGCAAGTCTTTATCCCGTACTGTGTTGCTTGAACGACAACATATTGATGAACTCTATATATTTTCAGAATATTGTAGTAATTTTGATATTTTATTTAGACCTGATTCAGAATATGTGGTTATCATGATCATAACCTTTTGAACCGGAGAGGAATATACCAATACAATTCAATTATCTGACTTTAACGCTGTAATGTTACAATTCAGACTCAGCATTCTGAGTCTTCGTCTCTAACTGTATGACTTAAAACACAACATTTTGATGAACTTTATGCATATTTTTAGATTTTTGTATTAATTTTGTATTACTTTTGAAATAACTATATTAATGTTGTTATTACTTCCTACATTTCCTTGTAAAATTAAAAAACAAGATTTATGTAGATGATTTTGAAATATACACTCCATGTTGTACGTACTTCACTATCACATTACGGGACATTTGTATTTATCACTATTTGTTACTTAGCCTATCACCAATACGACGTGGGTTCGCGCCCGGCTTTGTAAATTACAAAAAGGGTGCACTCGACTCGCAGCCACAAGTGATAAAGTTTACCAGTTGCTTGCCCATGGTCAGTGGTTCTCTCAGGATACACCACTAAAACTGGTCGCCATGATATAGCTGAAATATTGTTGAAAGTGGCGTTAAAACACCAAAAATCAATCAATCAATCTTTGACAATATTTCATGCATATCGTGGTGAGATCATTTTAATCTAACATATTGAATTGAAGCTAGGACTTATACAATAAAGTATAGATATTATATGAGCAATATCTCTTCTGGAGAGACAATTTCTAAATTGTGGGGGACAACTACAAATAAACAACACCAAACGGACAGAACCAACCCCCACCCCCCTCCCCCAAAAAAAGAGGAGATGAACCAATGTGCTCGCGAAGGGTAGCAATTTCCTGTCTTTTATGACACTCTCTCTGTTTTACCCCAGCTCAGTACATAATTCATATTCTATGAAATGGCCGAGCTGCACTTCACTTTAACAGATAACATTCATACATTTTGGGCGTCCTACCAGATTTACATGCATCATTATCGTTGGCCAAGACTCTGAAATAAATGTATCACTGACACAAAGCTCAATATATATGCCCGCTAAGTCCGGAAAATGGAAGTAAATAAAAGTCATCAAAATTTTAGCGTACTGTCGTAATAAAAAGCTAAAAGATATCAAATAGGTTATGAGATGCTAAAAATCAACGAACGACAGTCAATGCAATGGTCAAAATAAAAAAACAACACCAACAAGATCTAAACAGAAAACATAGGTGCTCCATACTGGTAAGCAGTTCATGCCCCACTAGTAGCACACCCACTTTGAATGTTATGCTATCGTGTTCCCAAGATACCTAACGTTGAGTCGCAAAAAATGATAGATATCAAATATAGTGCACACGACGCGCTTTGTGAATAATTTTTATCATATAAGTTAAAGATCAAAATATGTAAAAGTGAAATAAATTAAAAGTCTTTACGAGCAAGAAAACAAAATGCCCTAAATAAAATAACACAATTCGGTTAATGTCACCTACAGAGAACATTAGCCTTTCTAATCATTTCATGACTTAGTAAATTTCGATATGCACCTCCTACATAAACGTTAGAGAACCCCGAAGCGAAAATCAATAATGGAAAGTCCAGAGATACTGGTAGCATTGGGCACAACATACACATATCCAAGACAAGCAACAGCAACAACAAAAAACACACACATGACACTAGAATGATGAGCAACACGGACCTCACTTAAAACCGAGGGTGAACCAAGGAGCTCACAAATGACATCCATCAGGTTGCTCATATAGGCAAGACGTGTTGTACACCATTACACGTAAACATACACAAGAATAAAAAAGACATCAACAATCATCGTTTGTATGCTTAAATCGTAGCGGACTTCGCAACCTGGAACTAAGAACGTAAAGACAAATAACAATAGTACAAAATGTACAACACTATCCCTATTACTTTACACCGGAGGTGAACTCAAGCTACAGTACAACACTATCCCTATTACATCACACCGGAGGTGAACTCAAGAGACACTGACAAAAATTGATGAACAAAACACGGACCCAATACAAAAATGGGGAGTTAACTCAAGAGATACAGACACCATTGGTGATTAAGTCAAGAACAAAGTAAAAAGATGAGCAACACTGATCCCATCAAAGACTGGAGAGGGGTGAATTCTAGACACACAGACAACATTGGTGAACACGTAAAGAAGAAAAAAAGTAATAAACAGCATAGAGACGACAAATCTGTCCAACAAAGAAGCAGCACGTCGTCAACAAATAGAACATCATAATAGGTCATATTATTCTTATTATTCATTATTATGGACATGTGTGGAATCAAATGCTTGTGGTCAGTGAGGTGTCTGGATCAGTACTGGAATCGTTACTTTTCCTTTTTGCACATACTACCGTCCAGTATTTGTTAGATCAAACCAAATACACAAATTCCAGATGTTTGTATTATTTCTTGAAATATCAAACACCACCAATATAGTATCGCACTATAAAATGACTATCTAGCTCATTAGGAAAGAACATGGGGTATATAGTTCCGCCCAGAAAAATGTGACACTCTAAGCGTCAAAAGATCACAATGGCATGTTAAATATGAGAAAACACTGAAAGGTCAGTCAATACAGCTAACATATCTAAGTATCATAACATCCAATACACCTCGCCATAAACGAGGTTCGAATTAGTGGTGATAGACACTGAATTCACAAGGTAGTTGTAAATCCAAATACCATATGATCACGACTATGACGGCCCTGTGGAAACACTGACAGGCCAGTCAATACAGAAAATATATCTAGGTGTATTTATACTTAACTGTATGGCTTGTTACACACATATTAATAACCCGACATTAAAATCAAATATATATTAAACGGGGAAAATAAAAGTCTGACATACACATCTATGGTATGATTTTAGTTTATCCTGCAATGACAGCATTTACCGACCAATATACCCTGCCCAATATTTTTTTTGATATTGGTCAGTTATAAATAGAACATACAAATGTAAGCTCCGCCCACTACGGGCACATCCGGGGATATTGTTTTCAAATACATACACAAAATTATTTCAAATACTTTTATCATCGTCCAGTAAACGTCTATTTACGATTTAAAAGTGCATGGTAAATACAATACATGTGCACTGTCGAAGCATATAGGTAAATAAGTGTATTCGGCGCGAAACGCGGGAAAAGGCTCGGCATAGCCTCGCCTATTCCCCCGTTTCTAAGCCTCATACACATATTACCTATATGCTTTTACAGTACACAAGTATTGTATATATATTGTACAACAGAATTGACAATAAACACTAAATAACCTGACTGACAATCAAAACTAGAAAACACGTGACAACTAGAGAAACGTAAACGGGGTAGCTATATTGTACAAAATGATTCACAACCGAGTAGCAATCGACCTTAACCTTCACCTTGCCCTACAATTGACTCCCTACATAAAAGATGGGATGCCATTATATGGCTAAGAAATGAATAATGGAAGTCAGAATGTGTTGGGAGTTTTAACATGGATTGGCGGATATTAGTATCTTATCCCGAGCCAGAAGCGAGGGATCAATTTTAATGATAACCGCCAATCTATGTTAAAACTCAAAGCACATTCTGGCTTCCATGATTTATTTCTATTCTAATATATCTAAGAGTACAAATACGGTAGTTTACTTTGATTGGAAGACGGTAATTTATATTTACGCTTGCTGAAAATGTCGCACACAATTTATGTAACTCGAATAATACTGCGCCTCTATTGGCATTATTCGGGTTACAATTTATGCTTCCAATGGAAAAGTCAGTCACATTAACCGGCGCATGTGCTAATGAGATTATACCGAATGTATAACTCGCTCGTTTGTAAACAAAGCGAAAGAAGGAGGTCATGCTAGAATAGAGTATCACCAAAAATACACTTATAAAATGAAACAACAAATATACAATCTTAATTATATTGCCACATCTCGTCATATTGAGAAACAGAACTCACAACTTTAAGTCGTGCTGCTTTATAGGAGTTATTTCCCTTTAATGCTGACAAAAAAGATAATTTTCTTGCAAAGAGAAACAAAACTGACAACATTAGGCCGTCATGTTTTCTAGGAGTTGTTTCCCTTCAATATGGAGGAAAAAATCCGTTTCTTTCAAAATTCATATAAAATAACATATATTGTATATTCACACATATAAATGTACTTAATTTGAATGTTGTAACAAGATGTGAATTTTCTATTTGCTATTAAAATGTCATATGTTGTTTGTTTACAAGGTGCTAATACAATATAACGAAAAACTTTACCGTTTCCATTGCTCTTGTAGACCGGATACCAGTCAACCGACCGTAAGGGAAACAACTCTTTTAGAAGACGCATAGTTTTATAATAAAATTGTGAATGTTCAAATGAGAACAAGAAATTACAAATAAACATGTTCTATTACTTTGTATTAGATAGATTCAACAAGTTGGAGTGTTATAATATCATATCATTGAAACAAGGGTACACGAGAAGACATGTCAGTTACTTTGACACAAATACTAATATCATATTATGTCAAATGCGTATGTCATATTATCTCAAAAGCAACAATTATAAGAACGGACTGAGGAAAGAAAGACAAACGGATGTCTTTTTATTTTCTCACCATTTATATGATGGTGTTATAGATTTTGGTAACAAGAGAAGTCCAACCTCTCTATGATATACAAATGTTCCCTGCCTCATTAAGGTTGAAAATGGTGCAATGTAGCTTATTCGCGTGAAAAATTGTTTTAAAGTTTTAAATTATATTCAAATTTGAACACAAAAGACACCTATTTTGTTAAGCTTCATTCTTTTTAAAACAGTGATCATCAATGTCAGATATAATTAAAGGTCTATTGTCCTAAATATAATAGCATAACATTGGTCTTATTAGATTCCATTCAAACGTTAATACCAAACAAATAATAATGGTGCCACTAATATAGATTTAATATTACACTGACATAGATTAATATCATATCAACTACATAATTAAATATCAAAAGTTGTACACACGAACATGAGTGACACGTATTTATTGTTTTAAGGTTGTACCTAATATTACAGGGGATAACTCTTTAAACGATTTCTAATTATTTAAATTGTTTCATGTAAGCAGTGCATCCATCCACATCCACATTTTTATTTTTTGTTTCTAATATATATATATATATATATATACATATTTTCTTATTTTGTTTTGTTTGATTTCTTATAAAGATTTACATCTCATTTATTTTGTCTGACATATATATATATAGTGCATGCTCTTGTTGTTATTATTGATAATTACACTGTAAATGGGAGAGGACTTCATAAGTTAGCGCAACTTGTGTCCAATCCTTTTCGTCATTTGTTCAAATAAAATTGTTATAAACTAATCCAACGACATAACTCATTGAGCTACCTGGGCCCCTTGAAGAACAATATATTGATGATTGTTGTGTATATATTCTTTATTTTTTCATTAATGTTGTTGCTTTATTTTCAGAGATAAATTTTAAATGAATATTATAATTGGATGAGTTCGATCCAGACTTGAGTTTCTTTGTCTTCGTTTCTTACTGTGTGGTTTGATGGACAACATACCGATGAATTTTATGTATATTTTCCGATTTATTTTAAGATAATTTGTTGTGCCTTATACATGATACAGAACTATAATTGGCCGGATTTGTTCGATCTGGACAGGAGGAGTTTACCGTATGATTGGGAAGACAACATATCTTTGAACCTTATATATATTTGTTGATGGATTTTGATGTTTTATTTATACATGATATATATATTACATGTGTATTGTAACAGTACGAGTTTCATCTGGACAGGAGGAGGATACCGGTATGACTGAATCATGGAAATATTATACCGTCTAATCGTTAGACTATACTATAATAATTCAGACTTGAGATTATCAGTCTAAAAAAGATGCAAATTATCAGTTACAAATAGAACTTAATAAGAGGTTATGTCTTGAAAATGTTATTCATTATTATGGTGATGTATTGAATCATATGTGTGTGGTCATGTGAGATGCCTGGATCAGTACTAGGGTCATTGATTTTCTTTTTTTCATATACTACCTTCCAGTAACTGTAAGATCAAGAGCAGTTGTATTCCCGATGTCTCTATTATCTACTGAAATATCAAACCTCACCAATATAGTGTCGTACTATAAAATGACCTAAACAATCTAACTGATTAAGAAAGAACTTGGGGTATGAAGTTCCACCAAGGAAAATTTAACACACCAAGTTTCAAAAGATCACAATGCCATGTTGAATATGAGAAAATACTAAGTGGCTAACGGTCTATTGGCTACGATGTATGGTGTCTAACGCCACTTACATCATAGTGGTTAGTTTTATTGGTGGAGGAAACCGGAGTACCCGGCAAATCAACTAACCCGTCGCAAGGCACTGACAAACTTTATCACATAATGTTGAATAAAGTACACCTCGCGACGAACGGGGCTCGAATTCACAACTTTAGTGGTGATAGGCACTGATTGCACAAGTAGTTGTAGATCCAACTACCATACGATTACGACCACGACAGTCCCGCACAAGAAAACACCGACATGTCAGTCAATACAGCAAAATATTTAGATATCATTATATCAAACAGGATAGCTTGCTACACACATATGTATAACGCCATATATATTAAACTGGGAAAATAAAAGTCTGGCACAAAATTCTATGGTTGGATCTTAGTATATTGTGCAACAGAATTGACACTCAATAATAACTAAACTACTGGACCATCAAAACTGTAAAAGCTTAATATATAGGAACCCTTGGTTCAGTCTCTTCAAGTAACTCGTGGTCAGAACCATATACGCCCTGAAGTATAGGATTAACTCAGAGATAAGCACTCCATATACATGTGTCGCTGAAATGTTCCTAGATATAAATGGAAAGTTCACAATAGGAAAATCGAAATAATTTCTTTTGTTGTAAAGTTTCGTTCTTAATCGACAGTTGCTGTCAATTTTGAGATATAGGTCAAGGTATGAAGCATACCTAGCTGTATCTGTAATATCTTTTATTTCAAGCTCCAAAATGACCAATTCTAGAATTATTAAGTATCTTCTGTTTTTTCTTGAGAAGTCCCTGTATGAAGTCTGCCTTGTCCGAACAAAGGCACAAGTCGGCAAGTAATGGAGCGCAGTTTGTATACATAAGAATGTAGACTGTCTGTTGTTTTACACGACCCACCAAACATACGTGGTCATTTGTGACACAGATATTCCATAACTGTCTACCAAGTCATGATGGCAACGACACAACTTTCGAAGTGATGACTTAAACTTAGCCAAGTTGAACCCTTGTTCCAGTAACCTCCTTTTTAGCAGCAACCCTCTCTCAAGGAAATCCTGATAGGAACCACAAGCTAAGGAACATCGTATCAACTGAGGGATTTATATGATTGTGCTGCTGTAATATTTCTACATACAAATGAAAAGTTCACAATAAGAAAATTGAAATCAGCACTTTTGTTGTAAAGTTTCCTTCTAAATCGCCCCTCACTGTCAATTTCGAGGTGTAGGTCTAAGTTGATCACTTGTACCAAAGAAATAATGTTTAAGCAGTTAGTTAAGCTGAGGTTTAGAATAGAGTAAGGTATTATAATATCAATGGTTGAGAGGTCAAAGGTTTTAATACTGATTTAAAAGGTGAAAGACCAGAATTGTATCCACTCTAATATATCTAAAAAATGTTGAGGCTCTACACCTGATTTACACCACTTCTGGGGTAGCTAGTGTTAACATACTTTTGCAGGGCTGCAACTGACTGTTATTAAAATAAAGGTTAAAGTTTTAGAACGAGATTTCATGGACATATGGCTGACCAAACAATATATTGCTGTTTGTATGGGGTTAGTGTTATGATGTTTAAAGCCACTTTCAACTAATATGTCACTTATATCGTGTCGGTAAGATTTATTAGTGGAGGAAACCGGAGTACCGGAAGAAAACCACCGACCTACCACAAGTCCCTGCCAAATGACACGTATGTATTGGTAGATTCGTCAATTTCGTCGTCCTTGATGAAAAAGCCCCAAATATAACAAGAAACGGTTGGAAATACCAAAAGGGGTAAGCAAAGGGTGTAAATAGAAAAAAGACATAGAACACAATGGCCAAAAGATCAAATAATGATAAATGTCGCTCGTGTCAAATTACTTTTGAAGGCCTGCCACTGACTGCAAATAAATTAAATATTAACGTTTTAGAACGAGATTTCATGGACATCTGACTTACCAAATAGTATACTGTTGCTTGTATGGAATCGTAAATATCTATAGGGAGATAGGTCAATTTCTTTATTTTTGGTAAAAATGCACAGA
>MJUT01039811.1:76446-104010 GCA_002080005.1 Gigantidas platifrons
GCTTCTGCTATGCTGATTATTTTCTGTTGACTTTATCCACTACAAATTATGAATGACATACATTTAAATATATTCATCTCCGTGCATCTATACACAGCAAAATGTGTTTTCATTAAGATTATACTTTTTTACTACATATTTAGTCCACTTGAACATTTCTTCCCGTTTCCGTTTTCTTTTTCCGCTTATTAGTAACATCACTGTGATCATACAGACAAAACATCGTAAGTTTTTCACCATCTTATGTATAAATTGTGTTGTATTTTGCAATAATATTATAGATTTCTCTTTACAGAAATAAGAAATATATATTATTAAGTAATTTTCCTATGATCTAAATAGTGTTGAAAAGTTTATCGTAAAACAATTTAAATGTCCAGACTACAATTCGGTTAATGTTAACAATAAATACGAAACCATTAAAAATTTAAGAAGACAACATGATAAAATATAAACCATTATTATATGACTATACATATTTCTTTTATCTGATTGCCTGACGTCCCTAGTAACGTTCTTTGATAAAACGTTATAATCACCTAACGCGACGTAAGTGTGGTGAATATAACATTCCAATGTCTTGCACCATATGAAACTAAAGAAAACGTCGTGATTAAAGCTTATCTTAAGGGTAAAAGCAACATATAAAATGTGTCATATAAAAAAACAATTAATGACTTTCAATTCGATGGATACCAGGATTTATTAACCCAAGAATAATATATTTACCTCGGCCCTGAGGGGGCCTCGGTAAATATAATATTATTGGGTTAATAAATCCTTGAATCCACCTCATTAAAAGTCATTAATTGTATATTAACATATACCTTTATATTTGATACGTTGCTTGTGGTAGACAAGTCACTTAACATGAACACACTTATCTAGATTCCGAGCAAGGCGGTCTTTGCCTTTTCTCATAGATTGCACACTTAAAACAGAATCAACACATGTCAAATTATATAACAATGAAAACATTTTCAACAGTGATAATATATAACACAAAATATCTGCTCCATAGACTTCATTTTCAACTCATCTCTGACTTAATTGTAGATAAATGTATTTGTAGGTCGGAACTGTACAATGGCTGCTAAACCAAGATGGCACACAGAAGACGAAGATGATGATAAAAAAGTATATAAAACGAAGAAAGTGTTGTTTGTTGACATTCATGGTGTCAAGAGCTTTCCCTATCGGGGAAGACGAACTCATTTTTCCAGCATCCGACAAATTCTTGGTAGCAGCCGAAATCGTCATAATGATGTATTCGGACTGACTATATTTCAATTTGAGCGGGAATACAAATCTTGCTTAGAACGAAGAAAACAGAATGAACCACATATCTTGAACATTGTATTCCCAATTAAAACAGGCAACAGATACTTAGAATATTTGGAGAATACACAATCTCAACAGACAGGTAAAAACAATTTTATTATTTAAAATCTACAATTAGTAATAAACTAATGAAGTTATATAGGGCTTGCTTATTGTTTTGATATATTTTGAGACAATCAATGTTGCTATTGAACATTACACTTCAGGTAAAATTTGATCTGCTCGTTCAATTTTCTTATTTTTTTTTTGGCAGTGTGTTTGAATATATCTACTGTAATAAATATCAAAATTTTAACAAATTCCAACCAACAGACNCAATAGCCACATAGCAACTTTTCTCTCTGTGGTTTTGATCACCGAGATGCTTGAAATATGCATACAAACATCATATGATCAAAACGTTCAACTGATTTTAAAGAGTTATCTCCCTGTAGTGTTAGGTACCACCTGAAAGAAAACAAATATCGATACAAATATATTATGAGAGAATGCCAGGATATACGGAAGGGTAGTCATATGTCGTAAGTCGAAGAGTGCAATGCAATACAATGACCAAAAAGAAAACCGGACTAAAGAACAGATGTAAAATACATTCCATAGAAAACTTAATATTGAGAAACAAAATTAAAAAGTGGGATGGGGGCGTAGATCAGATACTCTAGCAGGGTAGACAGTTCCTCATCTCTACTGATAGATAGCAGCATAGATGAAAACCCTGCAAAGTATGACGAACCTAATCTTAGTAAAATCACAGCTCTCATTGGTTCCCCTTACTGATATATCATGCTGTTGGAGTAAGTCAGACAAATAATATTACTTTTGTATGTAATTGTTCCACTTTATTTTAACCTGATAAACATATAATACTACTTTTGTATGTAATTGTTCCACTTTATTGTAACCTGATTAGCATATAATATTACTTATTATATTACCCATGCTAAGTATGTCAGTATCTGATTTTATTTTATTTTGATTTTTGGTGTTTAACGTCAATTTCAGCAATATGTCAGCTATATCATGGCGACCAGTTTTAGTGGTGGAAGAAGTTGGAGTACCCTGCGAGAACTACTGACCATGGGCAAGCAACTGGTAAACTTTATCACTTGCGGATACGAGTCGAATGCACCCTTTTTGTACCAACGCCGTATTGATAGGATTGTATTAGTTGTAAGGTAATCCAACTACCTAACTCATTGAGCCACCCGGATCCTTGAGAGTATCTGTCTACCCCAATATATCTACAAGAATAGTATTATAATATATGTTTTTGAATTTTGAAATTTGAATTTTGAATTTTGGCATTCGTCGTGGACGTGATCGTGTGCCAGTCTACAACTTCAAATGCAATAAGTGTCTATCATCATTGCGGTTGTGAGTTAGAATCCTGATCATGAAGGAGTATATTCGATTCAACATTATGTGATACAGCTTGTCAGTGACTTGCGGCAGGTCGGTGGTCATTACCGAGTACTACGGTGTCCTCCACCAATAAAACTGACCACCATGATATATCTGATATAGTATTGAAAGTGGCGTTAATCACTATAACCTTAATACTATTCCAAAAAATATAGCGAAAATAGTTATACATACAATTAAAATATTAAATGAATTGTAAATAAGATGGTGCAAATATTTGCAGACACACAGACATAAAATGAAAACTGACACGTAAATCTAGTCAGAATGGGTTAATTGTGATATTTGATGTCATAATATCAAAGGACAGGACACAAATAAAAATGTAGATATAAATAGTAGTGCGCATGACCTGTTTCTGAAATACCCTTCATCACGTATGCTTAAATTGGTTGGAAAGCCAAATGATTCAAAAGGTTTTTGGGAGCAGGTAAACCAAAGGACCTATACGGGATAGCCACAATCGTCTACGGTCTCACGTCCTTGAGGAATGAGAACCTTAGTTTTTATACACACTACATTATTTAGGAACTGTAAATTTCATTTACAATTATATCTAGTAAGCCATGTCAGTGCCGAAGCACTGCTTACTGGGAGGATGATACCATCGGGGACTAATAGTCCACCAGCAACGGTATAAACCTAGTGGTAGTAATAACAGGTATATATTAAATGTTGTACACACGACACGTTTCTGAAGTAAGCTTCATCAGGTACACTCATGGTCGACACCTTGAATCTTAGTCGTTTTTTTTCTTTATTGTCATATCGTCTCAGAGGTATTCAGAGCGATTTCTTAACGGTTCGGTTTAATTCTGAAAGTTATGAAGTAAGTTAACATTAAAGTTAATGCTTGTTTACTTTTCTGTTACCAAGATTTATAATCTTGTTAATTTATGTTAACAAATTAGTTAACAGCGATCAATAACTACGTTTCACTTCTATAAATGTACAGTCCTTTTTTTTAGAAATCCGCTTTTCAAATAAACAATTATACAATTGGTACGAGCTCTGGCATTTGGTTTCAAATTGTTTGGTAATTTATTAACAAACATATGTAAATTTCTATCTTCTGCAAATATGTGACATTCTGTTAACTTTATGTGCACTTCTGCTTAGGTTGGTCTGAATGTATATGAAATATATTACGTATTAGACCCCTTTTGAATCAGAATACAATCTGATCATATTGTTTGTTCTTAAAAAAAAATATGACCTCCTTCTTTCGCTTTGTAAACAAACGAGCGAGTTATCCATTCGGTATAATCTCATTAGCACATGCGCCGGTGAAGGTGACCGACCATTCCATTGCCATCATAATTTGTAACACGAATAATGCCGATAGAAGGCGCAGTATTATTCGAGTTACATAAATTGAGTGCGACATTTTCCGCAAGCGTAAATATAAATTACCGTTTCCAATCAAAGTATACTACCGTATTTGCACTCTTAGACATATCAGAATCGAAATAAATTATGGAAGAGAGAATGTGTCTTGAATTTTAACATGGATTGGTGGATATTAGTCAATTTTATCCCTCGCTTCTGGCTCGGGATATAATACTAATACTTGCCAATCCATGTTAAAACTCCCAACACATTCTGGCTTCCACGATTTATTTCTTAATTAAATACCATGATCATTGAGTTTCCTTCCCGTTTTTAACCAAAGTGAATTCACCTTATTTACATTTTGTTTAAGAGTAGTGTTCCGCGCCATATTCCTAGGCATAAAGTAGTTTGTCTGGATTATAAAACTAAATTATTATTTATGCCACATTATGTTTATTGTAAACGCACGTATATATTTATTTAACTAATACCATTTTCCATTCACAACAATATGACTCACAAGAAATAAAAATGCAAGCCAATAAAATGTGTTTTTTGTTTATTTTATATAGATCATACATCATTGTTTTCATTACATGAGAAAAGGATTTATGACAACCTAATAAGAGTAGTTGGTAGTGAGATGGATATAAGAATAAGACAAAATATGCTTCTGATAATGGACAAGATATATAATAAAGTAAATACAGAACTAACCAAAGTATCAAGTGGAAGTTTAGCGGAGGGATTGGATCTTCCCGGAAGTGATATAGATGTAATGTTTGTACTTAATAGTGTTCAAGTAATACAGAATGTACAATATATGAATCGTTCTACACGATGCACTACTCTTCTGGTGGAAGATGACATGACATTTCCAGGATTTTCTAGATTAAAGTTGATAGCTGAGGGTGATCATCACTACATATATACCTCACCTGAATGTTTTGTTGAGACAATAAATGGACTATTTTTGTCAAACATGTCGTTCGTCCGTATATTAATTGATGGAATTATTAAGTTTAAGAGCTCCGTACATGGTCCTTGTTTGTCTGACAAAGGTGAGGCATTGGATGTCGCATTCTGCTTTCACTTGCATACTTGGCCAAGACAATCAGAACCGTGGATATATCGTTATAGACCTGGTCAGTGGCCAACAGATATATTGATACACGAAATAGTTAATTACGGATGTATACTAGTACCTATTGGACCCAAAGAAATAGAAAATAATGAATTACTATGGAGAATTTCATTTTCTATGGCAGAGAAACAATTGTCACATGCTATGAACTACACGCAAATCCTTTGCTACTCTCTTCTTAAACTTTCTCTAAAGAACATTATCGACAGAAATGATAAAGTTAAAAGTTTATTGTGTTCCTACTTCATGAAAACGGCGGTGTTCTGGTTATCAGAAGAAATTTTCATTAACGCATTTCAGCTACAAAACTTATTTCACTGTTATTGTCTTTGCCTTGATAAACTAATATCATGGGTGAAGTGCTGTTATTGTCCTAACTATTTTATCCCAGAACATAATATGTTTCGTGGAAAAATAAATCGTTCTAATAGTCGGCTATTGTTAAATGTGTTACAAACAGTTCGCAATGGTGAATGTGGGATTTTTACTGTTAATACATTGTTTAATAGTGTAGCCGTGTTACCTGAATCGTGTATTAACCTAGAATTGTTTTTCTATAAAGTTATTAACACTGATATTGAAGTTAATATAAAAAATGCATACTCACTGTTAACTTTTATAGCATCTTTGACTATGTCATATTCCACAAGTATTTTGTCAGGAATGTGTAAATGTTATTATGCAAGGACTAATCAGATTATTGTTCAGAGGTTGCCGTTTCCTACTACTAATATATCTAATGTACATGTAATCCGACGTTATCATAAACACTTACATGACGGTACAAAGTCAGATGCTGTGACTGGGTGGTTGTTATATGCCTCATTTTACTATGTACTGGGTCAGTACAATACAACGTTAAAGATCATAGATCATGTTTTGTCTCGTTGTACACCAGATATGATACTATTAAGTAAGGCCTGTTATACCACAAATGATATTAAATATTACACACAGAATGTAGGTTGTTCAAACATTACACTGAATGAGAAGATGAGACTGGCAACGATAGATGATGTGTGGTATGTACAAAAATCAACACTGATACCTCATGAACTAAAACCAGAAGTGCAGGATGATCACTTTATTGTACCACCTGTTGTTATGTCACATTGTCTAAGATTTCTATGTTACCATCATCTTTATAACATTGTCAATAGACAACAGTCACTACGTGATTTATATCTAACAATACAAGAGAGGTATTTCATCGGTACAATTGAATTATCGAATTCGTTAACAATACTAGGAGTATGTAATGAGATAGTAGGTGACAAAGAAGCAGCTTATTATTGTTATGATACTGCCTTACAGAATGAGTATCGAATATGTCCCTCGGCGGCTAAACGGAAAGTAAACCTCAGCATGACATGAATATTTATAGCATCAACAATATGTATATGTCATTCTGTACCTACTACATGTATTTGGTCATATTAATTGTATGTTTTCAATGAACAAAAGCTAATTTTACAAGAAAGGTCTTAGCAACCCACACTAATTCTGAATTACATTGTATATATTATATAATATTTGATTTCTTATTTGTACATGGTACAAACTATATGTGTGTTAGTATTGTACGTGCTCGATCTGGACATGAGATGAAGACTGAGACGATTCATGTATAAATATTACAAACTACACCTCGTACTGAGTGATTTGAAGGACAACATATTGATGATTGTTGTGTATATTTTCAGACTTTATTTTTTTATATTAATGTTGTTGCTTTATTTACACTGATACATTTTAAATGAGTATTATAATTGTACGAGTTCGATCCGGACATGAGGAGTTTACAATTAGGACTTGAGTATCTTAGTTTTTGTTTCTGACTGTGTGGTTTGATGGACAACATATCGATGCATTATATATATATTTTCCGATTTTTGTAAGATCATTTTTTATGCTTTACAAGTGATACAGTAGTATAATAGGACGGATTTGTTCAATCTGAACAGGCGGAGTATACCGTGTGATTAGACAGACAACATATCGTTGAACTGTATGTATGTTTGTATGAATTTCGATGTATAATTTATACATGCTATATATTATAGCAGTATTATAATCGTTCGAATTCGATCTGGACAGGAGAAGTATACCGGTATGACTCAATCATGGAAATATTATACGGTCTAATCGTAAGACTATAATATAACAATTCAGACTTGAGATTCTCAGTCTTCGTCTCGTACTGTGGGATATGAAACACAACATATTGATGATCTTTATGTACATTTTCAGATTTTTGTATTACAATGCTGTATTAAATTTATGAACTTTGTTATCAACTTTGTGGGTAATTTCTATTTTTTCCCCTTGTATAATAAAAACAGGTTTGGTGTAAATGAGTTTAATTATATACTCCAAGTTGTACTTACTTCACTATTACATTACGGCACATTTGTATTTATTATTATTTGTTATTTAATGCTCTCTTTAGCAATATTTCATTCATGTCGTGGAGCAATTTTAATTAAACTTATTAAAATCAAACAAGGAATAATGCAATATAGTCTAGATATTGTATGAGTAACACCTCATGTAATGAGTAATGAAATAAAGGGGGAAATTTGTAACCCTTACAAATCCAAAATTAGTACCCCTAATACACCCATTTTGGAAATAGTTACAGACATACAACATGTACATCAGACCTAAAGCACACTTTCCCTTTTCCCCTTTTCCCCATGTTTGGAAGTGGGTAATATTTCAATTCCGCACAGGAATACCAACATCAACATGTGCTCAGGATCATCTTGTTATACTTTCCCAAGCACCAGTAAACTCGTACCAAGGCCATCCAGTTCGGAAACCACTGTGTCTACAGACCGACGACAACAATAGACACATAAAATAATACGAACGCAAAGTGCTTTAATGTTCAGGTCACTGTTCTTCATTAACAATAGAACAACGTATAATCCTAGTATGTCCTATGACCTATGTGACATGTTTTGAACTACTTGAACATTATGGTTTGCTATCAGATGAAGTTGTCATTTTTTCAGCATTACATTCAATTCGATGACAGTGGTCATTTTGCTGCAAATATCAATTATCATGTGAAGGATTAAAATATATTTGACAATTGCGTCTATTTGGTTTAAAATTGAGCGACTGACATGTGGAATGGAACAGAGCAAGTCACACTTCTTATTAAGAGAGAAAAGTCATTAATTGTGGGACTCATCATGTGAACTTTCAGAAATAAGCGTTAGAAGATCAACCAATAATGGTCAGAATCAAGAAGATAGAACCCACTAAAAAGGAGGATAAACCCATGTACTCGCGAACCAGTAATCAGGTCCTGTCCACACTCTCTGTTTTACTCAAACCCTGTACATAGTTCAGAATCCATAAAATCTCTGAGCCACACGTCACCTCAAGAGAAAACATACATACATTTTGGAAGACCTAGCATATTTGCGTACACGAATATCTTTGTTTATGGTTATGAAATAAATGTTTGACTAACTGAAATCTCATCATTTATTCCCAAGACCTCCGGAAAATGGAAGTAAATGTAAAGTCCTAACATATACAAATATATCTTTGGCTAATGCTCTAAAATAAATGTGTCACTAATGTAAAGCTCAAAATGCATGCAGGGCCCGGGTGGCTCAATGAGTTAGGTAGTTGGGTTACCTAACAACTCATACAAGCCTATCACCAATACGGGGTGGGTTGGCTTTGTTAATTACAGAAAATGGTGCATTGACTCGCAGTCGTTGGTGATAAAGTTTACCAGTTGCTTGCCCATGGTCGGTGGTTCTCTCCGGGTAATCCGCCTTCGTCCACCACTAAAACTGGTCGCCATGATATAGCTGAAATATTGCTGAAAGTGGCGTTAAACACCAAAATCAATCAATAAATCAATCAACATATATGCCCAAAATATCCATAAAATGGAAGTAAACATAAGTCGCTAAAATTGTAGAGAACTGTCGGGAAAAAAACAAACATGAAGATATCAAATAGGTATTGAGTCATAATCGAAGATATACAAGCAATACAATGGCAAATATATTTTGACTGATCTTTGGTATTTAACGCCAAATTCAGCAATATTTCAGCTACATTATCATTGAACTAAAAACGTAAAGACAAATAATAAAGAAGTACAAAATGTACCACTCTAACACTATTACTGAAGACCGTGGTGAACTCAAGAACCACAGAAGACATTGGAGAACAAGTCAAGAACAAGATAAAATAATGAGCTACACGGATTCCATTAAAACCTGGAGAGGGTTGAACCCATGTGTTCACTAAGGTAAGCAGTTCCTCCTATAACAATCGTGTAGGTGATAAAACGTAGTTATCATCCTTCCCTCCGGCTATATATACCTGCTGGCTCCATAAACAAAACTCGTATCAAAGTCCGCGTGAGCTGAGCAGGACTTATCAACAGTCAGCAGGAGTTATCACCAAATTCTCCTAACATTTAAACGATAATTCCTGTGAAGATGGCAAAAATAAATAAAATTCATCTACACCATTAGCTAGTTAACATTATTTTTTAAAACATATATCAAATTAAGAACTGTCGCGTTAGAAATATCAACAAACATCGTCCTACAAAAATGTACTTTACACAATTCTTGATAACCTCTCCTCAGACGTCATAATTTTTTACGTCATAAAGCAGGTTGTGACCGTCATGTTTTCTAAACCGGAACGGCATTGGTAAGCAAAACCTTTAATGAAAATGGGTGACTTTGATGTTTGTAATAAAAAAAAAATGAATATCCCCATTAAAGGGAAAATCCAACAATCTTAACATTTATATAAATCTGTAAAAATGAATGGTATATTTTGCAAACTACTTATGAACTACGGTTTTGGGGAAGCGTATTTTGAATATTTTGAATCATGTAATTTTTCCCGCGAAAAATACAAATATAGATGTATCCGTGTTTATGGTTGATTTAAGGATGATAAACATGTCATCTGAATGTGAATATAATTGATACTGAAAAATATCAGCCTGCTCGACAGAATATGAAGTTTGTGACTCGTTCGCTTCGCTCACTCGCCACCAAACTTCATATTCTGGCTCGGCAGGCTGATATTTTCGGTATCAATCAATTCACATCCAGATAACATATACATATCAAATTTAGTGCGCGCAACGCGTTTCTGGAATAAACTTCATCAGGTACGCTCAAAATCGAAAGGTTGGAAAGACAAATAATTTTAAAAGTTTTGTGAGCAAGTAAACAAAAGGGCCTAAATAGGAAAACACACTACGTAAAACGGCAAGGATCCATTGTCATTTGAAGAGTTTGAGGATACCAAAGGGCCAATCAGAATCCGTATATCGAAGAAGAACAGACCACGCAATGACCAAAAGAAAAGTTTAAAAGTACAAAAAACGATCTGCAAAACATACATATAAAACTTAAAGATCGAGTAACACGTAACCCATTGAAAACTGGGGGAACTCAGACCCGGAAGTGTTTACGACAAGTGGAACATATCCGTCGTCATTTGTGATATTCCATAACGGTCACCCAAGTCTGCTGGCGACCGTAAAATTTTCGAAGTGATGACTTTACCAAAAGAAACCCTTGGTTCAGTAGCATCCTTGTTAGCAGGAACCCTCTATCAAGGAAATCCTGATATGAACCACAAGCTCTGGAATATCGTATCATCGGAAAGATATATGCTCCAAATGCAGGTGCTGCTGGAATGTTGATACATGTAAATGGAAAGTTGAAAATGGGAAAATGGAAATCATCTCTTTTCTCGTAAACTTTCGTTGTTAACCGATCTTCACTTTCGATTTTCGAGGTGTAGGTCAAGGTATGAAGCATACCTTTCTGTATCTGCGGTATCCTTTATTTCAAGCTCAATGGGATAGATGCGATCAACAAAATCACCAATCCTAGAATTATTTAGTGAAAGGACATCATCCATATAGCGGAACGTGAAATTAACGGATCAGGCTAGATTCTTTTCGTTTTTCTTGAGAAGCCCTGTTTTGAAATCTGTCTCATACGAATAAAGTGCAAGTCGGAGAGAAGATGGGCACAGTTTGTACCCATAGGTATGCCGACTGTCTGTTGAAAAACACGTCCACCAAACATAAAAAAAATATGTTGTCAATCAAAAACTTCGGCATGTTGAAGATATCAATTTCAGAGAACGTTTTTGAAGAATCAGAGTGTTGCTTTACAAAATAAGATCGGTCTCTTCCTAGCACAAGATATGTGTATCTACTTTACGTTGGTGTTTTATTCTTTTTTATGAAATACAGTTGGACCTACTCCCTTAATTTGGCCTTCAGTGATGAATAGTCGAGTAAAAGGTAGAGAATTCAAATGTTTTAATGCTATTGCAGGAGGAGAGGGACCCAGATCTTTCGAGTTCTGCAGAAGTCACATCTGATTCACACCACTTCTCGAGTAGCTAGTTTCACAGTAGCTCTAAAGCCCGGTTTGGACCCAATACTTGGGTCTCTAACGATTGATGTAGAGCGAGTGTTCAAAGACCCACTGAGTTATTCTTTAATTCTAATATGTATTAGGAAACTCACACTCTTCACCCATTCGGGAAGGGTATCTAAGTCCTCCTTTTCACGCTTTGCCCAGTGTCTGGCATAATTCTCGACGGAATCCATAAGTATTTTAAAGTTGTGATTCCAGTTTATGGATTTAGGCTCACGATATTTAGGCCCTTTGGCGAACACCTCTAGTGTTGTTTATAATTTTAAGGTCACCAGTTATAACGTGGCCAGTCGGATTATATATGAATGGGGAACTTGCACAGGTACAATCAGGAGGCATACATTTGAAATCGTCAATATTGAGATCACGCAACACATGTTTGTAATTAAAATGTTTTGACGCTATTGGTCTGGTATAAACATACATATGAATATTTCAGATCGGGATGACGACCGTAGAACTTTTTAATCGATGACTTCATCTGACTTCGGTTTTGGATACCCTTGTCATCCTTATGATTGCATGTTATGCAAGACTTTTTGAGGAAAATCATGCTATTTAATTATCCAGAGTGGTGGAGTTTGTGATTCAATACACCGGTTTATACCTGCCACACGTATGTGCTTGTTCCAAGATATGTTCTATGCTCTACGATTTGAGGTATGCTTTTTTGTTGATATTGATGGCATAGTTGAACTTTCAATTTCTTTTCAAAATAATATAGAAATTTTCATCGATAAATGCAAATATTGATAAGAAAAATGAACAAATTAAAAACTAAACACCATACAAACTACAAAACTGTCTAAAAAAGAAGTAAATTATCAGTTACAAATAGAACATAATAAGAGGTTATGTCTTGAAAATGTTATTCATTATTATGGTGATGCATTGAATCAAATGGTTGTGGTTAAGTGAGGTGCCTGAATCAGTACTAGGGCCATTGATTTTCCTTTTTTTCATATACTACCTTCCAGTAACTGTAAGATCAAGACCAGTCTTATTCCCGATGTCTCTATTATCTATTGAAATATCAAACACCACCAATATAGTGTCGTACTATAAAATGACCTAACCCTCTAACTTATTAGGAAAGAACTTAGGGTATGAAGTTCCATCAAGGAAAATTTAACACATCAAATGTCAAAAGATCACAATGTCATGTTGAATATGAGTAAATACTAAATGGTTAGCGGTATATTGGCTACAATGTATGGTGTCTAACGCCACTTACATCATGGTGGTTACTTTTATTGGTGGAGGGAACTTGAGTACCCGGCAAATCAACTGACCCGTCGCAAGTCACTGAAAAACTTTATTACATAATGTTCTGAGGCGGATTCAAGGGGGCGTAAGGGGGGCTTTGGTTGCCGAATTATAAGAGTTATGGGAAAAAATATAAATTCCGAAAAAAAAGGGTTCTGGATTTGGATGTGCCGCGCAATTCATCCGACAATCGCCAAACCGGAAGGGCAGTCTACCACTATTGTGCCAGTTATAACCTCAATTTAGTACTATGCAAAAGTGACCGAAATACAATTAATGCTTGATTCTTTGAAGCAACTGTGTATCTTATTTAAGTATTCCCCAAAACGGAGCAGGAGACTCGAGACAGCAGTCGATCATGTAAACATAAACAGACAGGAGAATGACAAAATTACAAAGACAAAATTTAAGGTATTTTGTGAAACAAGATGGACGGAGAAACATACAACCCTTGAAAGTTTTACTGTCATATATGAAGCGATCGTGTCATACCTAGAGGCTATTAGCTCTAACGAAGGACATCGTTGGGACAGAAAAGCAATCATTGACGCTAATGGACTACTTATAAAAATTACATACTCCATTTTTATTATCAGCTTCCAAACAGTTCATAATTTTTTCGGATATATAAAAGGGTTGAGTAGTAAACTCCAAGGATCTTCTCTCGATATAGTCGAAGAGTATAAAATGATAGACTCAGTTAAAGCTGTGATAGAGTCCACACGAGAGGATGAAACGGAATTTAACGCCCTTTACTACGAAAAAGCTAATGCAATGGCCGACATAGCCGGCATAGGAAATTTTTCAATTTCACGACGATGTGCACGACAGACACAGCGTAATAATATCCCCGCACGTAGTGACAAGGAATACTTTAAATGTGCAATATTTTTGCCTTTTCTTGATGCCATGATACAACAATTAAACATTCGTTTTGGGGAACAAGCCATTTCTCTGATACCTAGACACATTGATCAAACACAAGACGATACTGTCAATGAAATTTTCAATTATTATAAGGACGACTTGCCTTCGCCGGAGTCCTTTAGACAGGAGCTCCGCATTTGGAAGGCATTATGGAACAACAAGCCCGACAAACCTGACAACATCATTTCAACCATTACGGACCCGAGAGCGTGTTCAACAATGTTTCCTAATATAGCAAAAATTCTCAAATTGCTGTTATTGACAAGCGTAACGTCCAGCTCAACTGAGAGGGCAAATTCTTCCTTAAAATTAATTAAAAATGTCATGAGAGGCACAATGGGTGAGGATCGACGAAATGCATTGCTGCTTCTATATGTCCACAGAGATATCAAACTCGACTATGATAAAATAATAGATGACTATGCTCGACGAAATCCCAGAAAAAATGGTTCTAATGAATCCTGTTGGTGACATTTAAATTGTACTAAGTTACACAAGTTAGTCGACGTGAAAAAAAATCATTTGACATTAAATACTGGTATTGAAATGTGTTTTTGTCTTATATGGTTTATCTCAGATTACACTCAGAACGCACAATTTTGCTTAATTTAAAAAAAAATACCGGGGGGGGCATTCCCCCGGACCCCGCTAGCAGCATTCGTGCCTTCGGCACCCATTACGGCCCCCCCTTCCTAAAAACCTGGATCGCACCTGATGTTGAATCGAATACACCTCGCAACGAACGGGGCTCGAATTCACAACTTTAGTGGTGATAGGCACTGATTGCACAAGTAGTTGTAAATCCAACTACCATACGATGATGACCACGACAGTCCCGCACAAGAAAACACTGACATGTCAGTCAATACAGCAAAATATTTAGATATCATTATATCAAACAGGATAGCTTGTTACACACATATGTATAACGCCATATATATTAAACTGGGAAAATACAAGTCTGGCGCAAAATTCTATGGTAGGTTCTTATTATATTATGCAACTGAATTGACACTCAATAATAGCCAAACTACTTGACCATCAAAACTGTAAAAGTTTAATATATATGATAGATTTCGGACTCAAATCGACGTCCACTCCTCAATTCGGCGTCCACTGACGTCAATATCTCAAATCACGGTCTAATTTTAGAATATTCTCAAATCGGCGTCCTTTCCAAACTCGCATATCTACAATAGGCCCGTTTACACGATCAAAGTTTACCGTCAAAAATAATTGTAATGACAGTTTTGTTTTGCGTGTTTTTTTATCTGTTTCTTAAAGTTGTTGTTTTGTTTTGTGTTTTTAAGCATTTTCCCATTCATTAATATTATTTAGGGTTAAGGTTAGGTTTAGGGTGAGGGTTAGGGTTAGGCTTAGGGTTAGAGTTAGGGTTAAGATTAGGGTTAGGGTTAGGGTTAGAGTTAAGGTTAGGATTAGGGTGAGGGTTAGGTTTAGGGTTAGAGTTAAGGTTAAGATTAGGGTTAGGGTGAGGGTTAGGGTTATAATTAAGGTTAGGGTTAGGTTTAGGGTTAGTGTTAGGGTTAGGAATATGGTTAGGGTTAGGTTTAGGTTTAGGGTTAGGGTTAGGGTTAGGGTAAGGGTTATTAGGTTAGGTTTAGGGTTAGGTTTAGGGTTAGGGTTAAGGTTAGGGTTAGGGTTTGGGTTATGTTTAGGGTTAGGGCTAAGGTTAAGTTAGGATTAGGGTTAGGGTCCGCTAAAGTAGAATGTACAATGCACTCTGAATCTGGTCTTGTCCCTTCTCCATCATTGTTTCAAAACCATGTCCTAACGGGTGTGACGTATTTTGGAGTATACATCAGTGACGTCATATTGAACGTCGATTTGAGAATTGGACGCCGATTTGAGGATTGGACGTCGATTTGAGTCCGAACGTCGATCTGAGTCTTGCATATTTGAACCCTTGGTTCAGTCTCTTCAAGTAAATCGTGGTGAGAACCATACGCCCTGAAGTATATGATTAACTGAGAGATACATACTCCATATACATGTGCCACTGAAATGTTCCTAGATATCAATGGAAAGTTCACAATAGAAAAATCGAAATCATATCTTTTGTTGTAAAGGTTCGTTCTTTAACGACAGTCGCTGTCAATTTTGAGATATAGGTCAAAGTATGAAGCACACCTAGCTGTATTTGTAGTATATTTTATTTCAAGCTCGACGATGTAGATGCTAACTCCAAAATCACCAATTCTAGAATTATTTAGTATCTTCTTGTTTTTCTTGAGAAGTCCCTGTATGAATTCTACCTGGTGCGAACAAAGGCACAAGTCGGCAAGTAAGGGAGCGCAGTTTGTATACATAGGAATGTAGACTGTCTGTTGTTTTACACGACCCACCAAACATAGCAAATATGTTGTCAATCAAAAACCTGAACATTTTTATGATATCCGAGAACATTTGGTAGAATCACAATATTAATAAGACAAGGTATTTGTATCTACGTTGGCCATTCTTTTTTATTTAACAGAGTTGGACTAATTCTTTTAAACTGTCTTTTAGCTTTGAGTGGGGAATAGATATGTAGAGGGTAGAGAAGTGAAATGGTTTAATGTTATTATATGAGGAGAGTTACCTTGGTGTGTGTAATTTAACAAATCTTTAGAAGTTTTCAGAATACACAACTAATTCTTACCAGCCTTTGATTAACTAGAGTCGCAGTAGCTCAGAAGCCCGGCTTTGACCCATTTGGGTCTTTAAAGATTGATGTAGAGCGAGTGTTCATAGACCGACTGAATTTTTAAAAATTCTAATCTGTATTAGCAACTTCACACTCTTCACCCATTCGGAAAGAGTATCTAAGTCCTCCTTTTCACGTTTTGTCCAGTGTCTGGCATAATCCTAGACGGAATCCATAAGTATTTTAAGTGCTGCTTCCAGTTTATGGATTTAGGCTCATGATATTTAGGCCCTTTGGCGAACAGAGAGGTGTTGTTGATAATTTTCAGAATTCACAACTATTTCATACCATTGATTAGCTAGTCACAGAAATTCTGAAGTACGTTTTCACCGCTGATTCGGAAAGAGGATTCGTGAAAAATGTGGGAGACTGTACTTTAACGCTGTTTGTAAGGACGCGTGTGTAATATAAGAAGTCAGTAGTGACGTAAGATCCAGTTCTTCATCTTTGGTTGATAATCCAAAGGAACACCAAACATACTTATGATTGTCTAGTATATAGATATCGTCTTATTAGTTAGCGTCGTCGGGATAAAATGAATTATGAATTTTCAATACATAATTATTTTATCTAGCGATCTATGTAATATGATTTACACCCACAAACGATATTGTTTGGGGCCTTGTTAGCAGTGACAACCTATGTGTCATGGAGATAAGACGTGTGTTTAGCAAATTTTAAAAATAGATGTTGTGGAAGTGCTCATGGTCCCATTGAGTTTTTTTTATTCTAATTTGTATCAACAACCTCACCCTTTACACCAAATTCAGATATATCATTCATGTCCTCTTTCTCATGCTTAATCCCAATTGTCTAGCATAATCCTCGACGGTAGCCATAATTTTGAAGCTATGTTTCCAATTTATGGATTTAGACTCACAATATTTCGGTCCTTAGCCGAACACATCTTTTTGTTTATAATGTAAGGTTTACCAGTTATAGCAATGTCGGCAGGATAACACATGTCTGATGATCTTGCACAGGTGCAACCAGGATGATTAGACTTGATAATCGTCAATGTTGAGATCCTGCAATACGTTCTTGTAGTTTATTATGTTGGTTGCAATATATGAATTCAGATAAGAACACGTAATAAGGTGTTACAGTCCCTAATTCTCGTATCCAGCAGAGCTTTTCATTTGTCTATGGAGAGTTGTTCCTATGTTTAGATTGTTGGTTCTCGGGTATATATTTTTGATGATAGAGCTCACATTGATAGGATCGAATGATCAGATTGATTAAAATGCTGGTAAACAATACCATTAACATTGTTAATGATGCCGGATCAATGAGCGCATATTTGTTTGTGCCGTTTACTTTTCATTTCACCGACATATACAGACCAACAAAGGCTGCACAGCATTATACATATACAAATGTCACATCATTAAAATCAAACATATCAGACTAAGGACGCATGAGTAAATGTAGCTGAAAACAAATGGCTCATTTGTTGGACTTCCAGTTTTCTGTGATATTCAGCGACAAAGAAATGGATCGTTTTGTCTACTTGAAATTTTCTGGGAAAAATCTTCCTACAAACAGGTGGATGATATTTTTACTTCGAGTTATATAGAATAAATCTAGCTTAAGACCAATTGGTCATTTTTGTTTTACTGTGAGTGAGTGATTGTTGTTTAACGCCAATTCGGCAATTTTCAGCTATATCATGGCGAGAACAAGTTAATTTTCAATGAGATGATGATGATGTCCGCTTTGTTCTAGACCAACACGCTGAGTTGGGTTTTTATAGTGCTACCTCACTGAAACAACAGTCCGTGGGAAAACATGTCGCTACACTCAGACACATTATCCTGATTCCGAGCCAACCAGTCGTTGCTCTTTTTCCTTAAAGCTGGTGCTTAGCGGAGAAGCAACAAATACCAATTTTGTAGTCTTTGGTTCACTTAAGCTGAGTTTTAGAGTAAGGTATTGTAATATAAAGGTTGAGAGGTCAAATGTTCTAATACTGATTTAAAAGGTGAGACACGAGGATTTAATCTACTCTAATATATCTTTACAATTTTTGAGGGTTTTCACCTGATTTACACTACTTCTGGGGTAGACAGTCGTCAGTGAGAGAGTACTATTGAAGGTCTGCCACCCACTGTAATTGTACAGCTTTAGAACGAAATTCCATGGACATCTGGCTGACCAAACAATATATTGCTGCTTGTATGTGGTTATGGTTACGATGTTTAATGCCACTTTCGACAATAGTTCAGTGGTGGGCGGTTTTATTGGTGGAGGACACCGGAGTCCCAGAGGAAAACCACCGACCTGCTGCAAGACACACACAAATGAAACGAATGATTTGGTAGTGTCGTCCAATACAGGGAGATTCGTCAATTTCATCATCTTTGGTAAACCAAAAATCAGAAAATGACAAGAAACGTTTGGAAATACTAAAGGGGTAATCAAAGGCTGTAAATCCAAAAAGACATAGAACACAATGGCCAAAAGATCAAATAATGATAAAAGTAGCTAGTGTCAAAATTACTTTTGAAGGCCTGCCACTGACTGCAATTAAAATAAATTTCAACGTTTTAAAAAGAAATTTCATGGACATCTGGCTGACCTAACAATATACTGCTACTGGTATGGAATCATAAGTATCTATAGTGTCCAATACAGGGAGATCGGTCAATTTCATCATCATTGGTAAAAAATACCCAGAAAATGACAGGAAAATGTTGTCGATGCCAAAGGGATAATCAGAGGCAGTAAATCGAAGAAGGACATACACTCCCATGGCCAAAAGAAAAATGACAAACGAACAAATAATGATGTACAAAACACTAAACAGAAACCTAAAGATTGAACAACCCCACATAAAACGGGAATTAACTCAGGTTTTCCTACAGGATTAGACGTTTCTGCTCCACAAGTGACACCCCTCGTGTTACTCTAGCTACAAACTCGGTGATAAGCTGCAAAGAAGGAAAGGACACACAGCAATGTTAAATTAAAGAAAGGCATCAAAATAATGACACACAATTATACGACATGATTCATTGTAATGCTAAAAATAATAGTAATCTTGTGAACAGAAACAATGGATAAATATACTCTGTGTACAACTTATATTTGTATCATAAAAACAAAATATTCAATGGCAGATATACAACATGCATGGAATGTATTTTACAAAACTAATATATATCACCATGACATCAAGTATATAAATGCATATTTCAGTTGGTTTACATTTGACGATTTAATATTCCTATTATATATATATAAAGATATGTATATATAAAATATGACAAAATGAGACATGTATAAATAATACAATTATTATTAAGAATAAGGTGGCCATCGTGGTCGTGATCACAAGGTAGATGGATTTACCACTACCTATGCAATCAAGAATGTATCACTACTTAGTACGTTCTTAAAGGGGAATTTGCGGTAGTGCCTACTGACAAAATTTGTGGGCGGAGCTTATCAGCAAAAATCTCCGTTAATATGAACAGCATATTTATGAAACTGTATGTCACATGAACAACTTGACCAAGGTCACATACCTCAGAAATTTTAAGTGATTTTTGTAGGTTTTAGACTGATGAAGAATATTATTTTTAATAAGACTAAAAGTTTCGTAGGGAGGAACACTAGTGATCATGCCTGTCAAATATTTTGCACCAAAAGTAACTATGAAACTGTGTATCATTGATTTTTCCTCCTCGAGATGACCGTGGCCAAAATAATGAAGAAACTGAATGCTTGCTCCACCCACAGCTATTTATACCCACGCTCCCGGTTTAACTTTCCGAATGTTACATTACACTATGTAATTGACCAATCAATGATCAGGGTTTGAACCTAAGGAAATATTTTAGGGGCCAACTGGGCCCCTAGCAAATTAATTTTGGTAGCCCACACAATTTCTTAAGGGCCCATCAGGCACGCCTGCCACCTCGCTTGCGAGGTGCCTTATGACAGGGGGTCTGGGGCCGCTTAAGGCCCCCGGAAGCCCTGGGATAAATGGTGTAAAATCCTGCATTCCTAGCCATTTCCTGGCAGTAAAATTGCTCATTCAGAAACTATAATTTAATACAGAAGATCCAAAATTTCCAAAAAAATTTCCTCAAAATAAACTTATTTTACATGCACCAATACACTATCACATCAGAAATTTATAGTTGAAATCAATTTTCAGGGCAATTTAGAGCTTGACATATGGTGTGGATGTTTGGCCATTGTTCAAGACCTTATTTTGACCCCTACTGCCTCTAGGCCTAGATGTGGTTTTTGGATTGGTTGTATGGCCTTTGGTCGTTGGTCATTGACGTTTACCCCATATTCCTTTAAAAAAAATTCTAGAGCGTTTGGACTTTTCGTAATCTCTAAAATATTCTGTTCTCTGTTCATATTGTCTTTTAAGAGGCCCAGAGTTCCCCAAAAGAACTGACTTAAATCGGTTTGGGGAAACATTTCGCCAACCGGATATTTTGAACGAACATGTAAAATTAATAAAAGGCCGTTGGCCACTGGTCCCCCGACGCCAAGGTTATATCGAAAGATTAAATTTTGAAACTACTGTAAACTAGAGGTTCAGGTGAGCTTGTATCACTCACCTGACTTAAATAATTCTGAAAGGGGACCACTCAAGGACCATTAGTAACTCTGGTTAGATTTGTTGAAAAATCATCATTATCGAACTTGAACTAGATATTCACGAGTTACACTTACATACCAAACCTAGTTTCAATCTGACTTTTTGTTCACAAGTTATAATTTGGAAACCAATTCGGGACACACGGACGAAGTATAAAAAGGGATGTAACTCTGGTAAGATTTGTCGAAAAATGATCGCTATCGAACTTGACCTAGATATTCATGAGATAGACTTACATACCAAACCTTGTTTCAATCTGACTATTTGTTCCCAAGTTATCATCTGGAAACCAAATATTTAGCAATTTTGAGGTATAAAAAGGGCCATAACTCTAGTAAAAATAGTCGAAAAATTGTCATTATCGAACTTGACCTAGTTCTTCATAAGATACACTTACATACCACACCTAGCTTCAATCTGACTTTTCATTCACAAGTTATAATCTGGAAACCAAAAAGTACACAGACGGACGGACGACACCCATTTCTATAGTCCCCTTCGACGAAGCGTCGGGGGACAAAAATCAAAGTCGGAAAATTGTGCTATAAAATTCCGTAATATGACTCAACAGAAAACGGCGTGGTTTGTGCAATATAAAGACAACAGAGAAATCATCGTTGTTAAAAGAATTATTTGTTACCTAAATCCCTTTACAACAACAACTAAATTCTTTACTTCAATCCTTAAATGACGCAAAATTAATGCAAAAATTGACATCCTTATACGGAGGTGTTAAATAGAACAGCCGTAAATCTCCTTAACTGGAGATAAGATTCGCATACATCAAAATAAGCTGGTTCCCGGGTTACTACACTTCGATACTCTAGTTCATAGAGCGAAGAGTAATATACGCGGATATCAGTTTAATATCAAAACAAAAAATCGGGGCTTAAAATCGATCAATGGAAATGTCAATATTTTTCGGATTTCGATCTTGGTGAATAGGAATTTTTATATATAGATTTACACTATTTTATTTTTTTCTAATTTTCACTCGCCAAGTGGACGACTAAGATGAGACTTTTAATGGCCCACACTAAAATTTACTCGCAAATGACGAGTGGGCGACCGCTAATTTCAAACCCTCAATGATTGGCATTTGTGAAGGAAGAAAATGATTGGAGGTGAAGCCAAACAAAATCCCCCGGATTCTACATAGACTGTAGTGTTTCTTATTGATTTTACATCTATCAACAGAAGCTAAATATTTTAATGTAATTCCCCTTTGATCCTCGTTGACATTAAATCAGATATCTCATTTGATTTTCGTCAATATATGTGGATATATGACAAGTTTGTTTTAATTATAAAACATATATACAATTCAAATTTTCCATTGAAATAGAGGTAAAATCTCGAGAATCCATGTTTATTTTTCCTCCTTCGAATAACAAATGCCAGAATCCTCGTTAATGAAAACATGTGCAAAGCAAATGTTATATGTGTAAACCCACATCTACCCCAATATACCTACAAGTTATATATGTAAACAAATACTGTACAATGTTAATATCAATTAATAAGTGTTACTTGTGCAATTATTTTAATATTTTAAATAAGATATATACGACTGAGTAAAAAATTTTGTAAATAATCATTTTTAATTTTGATTGTTGTTTAACTTATCACAATTATCATAAAAACTTTCTTTGACAACTGGTTAAGAATGTTTCATTTAATGTATATAATAGGGTTGGAAAGACAACTGATTAAGGATATTTCATTAAATATGTATGGTGGGGGTGGGAAGGAAACTAAGTTTGGGATATCCCATTATATATCTCTGGTGGGCGATGGTAAAAGAACTGATTAAGAATAGTCCATTAAATATCTGAGGTGGGGATGGGAAGGAACCTGGTTAAGGATATTCCATTATATATATGTGGTGGGGATGGGAAGGAAACTGGTGAGGAATAAAGCTGTTTTAGATGTTAATAGGCTGTTTTATGGATCTAAGAAATCAATATAAAGCGAGGTTGTAACTCAAGAACAATATTTGTTCCTGAAGTCCATTACAACTGATATTGACAGACACAAAAGACTGTATTTGTTTTATTACATAATTGCTAAACGAAAGCGAACAGCAGCCAAAATGAGATTAAAACAACACAAAATGATCAGGAGAAATGGTGAGATTGAAACAGAATCAATATGATTCTTAATCAACAAAATCAGAATTAACAAGACCTCAGCCGATAACATTATGGAGCAAATAATATCAATTAAGTAATTACAATTAAATAACTACAATTAAATAATCACAATTAAACAATTACAATGGAATAATTACAATTACCTCAATTATAACTAAATAATTACAATTAAATAACTACAATTTATAAGTAATTACAATCAAATAATTACTATTAAATAATTAAAATTAAGTAATTATAATTATCTTATTACAATATATCACAATGAAATCATTACAATTACCTAAATTATAATTAAATAATTACAATTATATAATTGCAATTCAATAATTATAATTATATAATTACAACTACCTAAATTACAATTAAATAATTACAAAATGTACAGTTAATGAAGGATGATAATACCTATCTTTTACATTTTATGTACAGTAGGATTATATATAAATTAAACACCTTTGACATCAATTGACTTCTAAGTACTGACCAAAAAAAGACATTGAAACATTAAAATAAAACTTTTAGTTCCAATGACATTGAAACATTTAAACTAAACTTTAATTTTCAATGCTATTGAAACATTTATACTCTATTAAGTGTCTAAGTAATGTATGCATTTTTAGCCTTCTTCACGATCTAGTGTAGTATTTTTAAACTGTAAATTCTCACCAAGGCGTGTATATCACTGTTTTCTTTGGTAAGGCTGATATGTATATTATCAACCAGTGCTTTAAAGCTTTTATGAAGAACGGCACCAAATGAACGCCATTTTACGAAAAGGAAATGCATGTTGATTTCAGAAACATTTTATTCTCTGTATATTTTTGGAATCTTTCGTGCCAAATTCCTAACTAAATTGTCCTGTTTTTCATTATAAAGAGAACATTGACCAGTTTTTGCAAAATACTAAATGCAATTTCTATGACAAAACTAGAAAAGAAGTATGCCCCCACACTTGATAATTATGGACAAAGTTGTTTTCTTAGGAGTGATTTTTTAAAAATGTAGTGTGTCTGTAAGACACAAATGATGCCCCCGCCTGACCATAAGAAATTATAAACAAGTCAAAAACTGTAGAAGCAGTCATACAAACCATGTTTCCAATATGTAGCTAGTAAGAATGAAATGAAGTCCAACTACCTGTCATTTTGTGAATATTTGAGAAAAATCCCCCACCCCCACCCCCAACTTTTCGTCGCAGAGGCATAAATAAATGACTAAGTCCAACTACCTGTCATTTTGAGAATATTTGAAGAAAATCAATATCCTGTGGACATGCACACCTCCATTATGTGTATAAATAACATACAAAATATTATAGCTGTAGGAGGAGATAGCCGGACAAACCATGTATTTATATCCGGACGGACGAACGGACAATGGTAAATTAATATGCCCCGACTCTTCGTCGCGGGGGCATAAAAATGTTATAGAGAAGTTGAAACTACACGGTAGATCACAGAAGAGAAAAAACATATGTTTACGAAAGCAAATACAAAAATGTTTTACAAATCCTATGGAAAGAGTAATAAAATAATAATAATAATAACTATATAGCTTCACTTTTGGAGAAAAACATAATATTGTAATAATAATATGCTTATGGTATATACATGATGATACACATCTATACAAATATATTCATGAATACGACCAGACATCGTCGTGTCCACACTGAATGAATCTAGACCTACTATTTTAATTAAAATTAACAGAGTAATTGAGTTATAATCAAGGACAAATTGTAATACCTACTAATTACATAGAAAAATGTATTAAGAGGACACATTTAGGAAAAAGTGGCTTATAAGACAGTTGACATCTTAAAAGAGGTTTAATTCATATCAAATTTTCTATAACAGGAAAGGAAAAAGGTGATTTTAAATACAGGTGATTGCTTAATAGATTTGATTGATTTAGATTTTTGATGTTTTAACACCACTTTCAACAATATTTCAGCTATATCATGCCGACCAGTTTTGGTGGTGGAGGAAGCCGGAGTACCCGGAGAGAACCACCGACCATGGGCAAGCAACTGGTAAACTTTATCGCTTTCGGCTGCGAGTCGAGTGCATCCGTTTTTGTAATTTACAAAGCCGTATTGGTGATGGGTTTGTATGAGTTGTTAGATCCAACGACCTAACTCATTGAGCCACCCGGGCCCCCTTGCTTAATAGAGTTGGCCACATTGACAATCTTGACTGTAATATAAAGCAATAATATTTTACTTTGAGATTTACAAGAAAACAACATAGATCCGAGAAAACATATCTGTGTTTCCGCTAACAAAATCAAATGCTTAGCTACTACTCTCAAGTTTTATTGCACAACCTAATCTTTCGCTGTAGTTTTGACGGGGTCCATGTATTCGTGTTGTATAATAAGATATAGTATAAAATATGGCAAGTGAAGTTTCTCTTTCAGTCTTTGTCGGCAGTATACAGCTTTCAGAAGATAACAACACATAATCCTTCCATTAGACAAATCATAAATCGTCATCACCAATGTTACTAAAAGCATCATTCGTCACCACACCTTTCTTGTCGTTCTTTCTACTCCCTCCTTGTGTTTCCTGTAAAAATCATATTTTTTTTCTGTTTATGTTTGTTTGTTTCATGGTGCTTAATGCCACATTAAAGGAGTATTTGAAATTGTTGAACAGGATATACGATATAACCTGGTGTGGGTCAGTTTACGTGTAAACTGACCCTGACCCAATCCAGGTTCTTGCATAACCTGTTCAACAATTTCAAATATTCCTTATAATTTAATTTTTACAACATAATTTAATGATTCCTCGATTTTAATTACGATTATTTCATGTGACTATTTGAATTAGTCGTTGGCGGATGAACACGTTGGTGACATCACAATACCAACCCAGGGTATCGAGTATAACCAAAATTTTCTCAAGGCGGATTAGCCAATTAGATTGAAATATTCAAATCAGATTATTAGAAATTATTAGAAAATACAATTCGTGAGATCAAAACTATTTATGAATGATTTGCAAATGCAAATATCAACTATAATGCGCACAACACATTTTTGGAATAACATTTATCAGGTACGCTAAAAATCTAAAAGACTGGAAAGTCAAAGGGAGCAATAAAAACAAAGGGCATAAACTGGGTAACACAAATCTGCTACAGTCACCTTGGATTAAATAATAATATGGTAACTGTTCTTATTGTGGTATGGTTCTTAAATATGGTAATTAGTCATACCTCCTCAGGACTAGATAAAGGTGACTGAGCTTAAATATGGTAATTAGTCATACCTCCTCAGGACTAGATAAAGGTGACTGTGCAAGACCTGTTGCATAACTATTGTCTCGTTTTAATTGCATTTTCTTTGAAGTTCCTTTTGATCTGTCTTGGGGCTGAAATAAAGAAAAGATCAATTGTTATTTATCTCCATTTTATTTTTGCTTGTAGGATTAAACCTTATTATAAACTTACATGTACAAAGAAAAATGAAATATAAAAAGTGATAGGTTTCGGTTTTTTTTTACCATTACTAAGGGAAACAAATTCTCTTGATAATTACTTGATATAATTTATGCTTTATGCACCTGCTGCTAGGCGTTGGTGATAACAAGTTTTACCAATGTTCACATGTACATTCGTGATTCCACAATGAGTTCCACTCAATAAAATAAAATGTATTTGGGTCATTCATATACTATGGACACATTCTTCATTTTTTTTATTATCACTCAGAGCCATCAAACTATCTGCAGATAAATAATGAGTTCCCTATAGGCTGGGGTTCATGTTGTCAAATCATTAGTTGTTTTGTGTAGTATTTTGTAGAACACTGTTTATCATTTTGTCTGTTTTCTTTTACCCATTGTATTTTGTAGAACACTGTTTATCATTTTGTCTGTTTTCTTTCACCCATTGTATTTTGTAGAACACTGTTTATCATTTTGTCTGCTTTCTTTTACCCATTGTATTTTGTAGAACACTGTTTATCATTTTGTCTGTTTTCTTTCACCCATTGTATTTTGTAGAACACTGTTTATCATTTTGTCTGTTTTCTTTCACCCATTGTATTTTGTAGAACACTGTTTATCATTTTGTCTGCTTTCTTTTACCCATTGTATTTTGTAGAACACTGTTTATCATTTTGTCTGTTTTCTTTTACCCATTGTATTTTGTAGAACACTGTTTATCATTTTGTCTGTTTTCTTT
>MJUT01039811.1:109706-126073 GCA_002080005.1 Gigantidas platifrons
ACCCATTGTATTTTGTAGAACACTGTTTATCATTTTGTCTGTTTTCTTTTACCCATTGTATTATCTATCCTTCTCTGATTTACAGCTTCTGATTACCACTTTAGTATCTTCAACATTTTCCGGCATGTGGTGTGTTGTTTCAATTCTCTATGTGTTTGGAGATTTGAAAGCACTTCATAAAGATTGCATGGATAATTCCAGTACATTTTTCTTAGGGCAGATTAATAAAAGTTACAGATTCAAAGAAATGTTATATAAATTTGTACAGGCATTGTGTGCCAGTAACATACTCGACAGAGAATTCTAGTGAAAAAATTGTCTAGGCCATTTAAAAAAAGGATATTTCTGACTTACTCGTTTGATTTTTCTGTCCTGTTTTTGTGATATTAATTCATCTACCATTGACTGTAAACACATACTCATCAATATTGCCTGTAAATGAAAAAAAACAAACAGTGGCCATCCTAGATTGAAGAATTTTTGTAGCAGTGGCCATCTTGGATTGAAGACATGTCTATCATATAACGTATAACCGATAATTTCTGTGGCAATCTAATTTCTGCGGTATTCTGCGGTTAACTCTGGTCCGCAGAAATTAAAATCGCAGAATATTATGTAAAATAAATGTTTAATGTCCAGTACAAAATACCTTTTCAAACTCTAACTCCAATTCTGCCGTAAGTGTCAAATATTTAATTAGTCCTAATTACTATATCCAATTAATAACTAGAGGCTCAGCCCGCTGAGCCTGTATCACTCACCTGGCACAAGAATGATACTGAAGCAAATTTCAAAGTGAGATAATCATTACCTTAACTGTTTTCTTGATTTATGCATAAGGTAATGTTAAGTGAGAGCAGCTCTCCTTTTCGTAAATTTTCATATGGTGCATTAACTGTGTGCAAAGTTCCACTGAAATCAGATTAACCATTTTGGAATAATAGAGGACCTTACATAGATGCTTCCTGCCAAGTTTGGCTCCATTTGGCCAAGCAGTTTCAAGAGGTGAAGATTTTTTTAACATTAGCCAATCAGAAAAAGAATTGCTCTTGGCGGCCATGTTTGTTGGCCGAATGGAACCAAATGAAGAAGCTTTATAGAGGATCTTACATAGCTGCTTCCTGCCAAGTTTGGTTTAATTTGGCCAAGGAGTTTCAGAAGAGAATATTTTTTTAACAGTAGCCAATCAGAAACAAGAATTGCCCTTGGCAGCCATATTTGTTGGTGGAACGAGTTGAAATGAAGAAACTTTATAGAGGACCTTACATAGATGCTTTCTGCCAAGTTTGGTTCCGTTTGGTAGTTGTTTCAGAGGAGAAGATTAAAATGTGAAAAAGTTAACGGACGGAAGACGGACGCCAAGTGATGGCAATACCTCACGTGGCCCTTTGGGCCAGGTGAGCTAAAAAGAATGGCATGTGGCGGCTATGTTTGTTAATGGATCGGAACTAAATGAGTAATCTTTATAGAGGACCTTCTAAGGATGCTTCCTACCAAGTTTTGATTCATTTGGCCAAGCGGTTTCAGAGGAGAAGATTTTTTAGAAATCAACCAATCAGAAACAAGAATGGCCTGAGGTGGCCATGTTTGTTAATGGATCGGGACAAAATTACCAATCTTTATAGAGGACCTTCCATAGATGATTCCTACCAAGTTTCAGTTCATTTGGTAAAGTGGTTTCAGAGGAGAAGATTTTAAAAAAATCCACCAATCAGAAACAAGAATTGCCTGTGGCGGCCATATTTGCTAACGAATCGGGACGAAATGAGCAATCTTTATAGAGGACCTTCCATAGATACTACCTACCAAATTTTAGTTGATTTGGGAAAGCGGTTTCAGAGGAGGAGATTTTTTAGAAATCAACCAATCAAAAACATGGATGGCCTGTGGCGGCCATATGTTTATTAACTGATCGGAACTAAATGAGTAATCTTTATAGAGGACATTCCAAGGATGCTTCCTACCAAGTTTCAGTTCATTTGGCCTAGCGGTTTCAAAGGAGATTTTTAAAAATCGACCAATCAGAAACAAGAATTGTATATGGCGACCATGTTCGTAAATGGATCGGGACGAAATGTGCATTCTTTATAGACTAGAACATTCCATAGATGCTACCTACCAAATTTTAGTTCATTTGGGAAAGCGGTTTCAGAGGAAGAGATTTTTTAGAAATCAACCAATCAAAAACATGGATGGCCTGTGGCGGGCATATGTTTATTAACTGATCGGAACTAAATGAGTAATCTTTATAGAGGACATTCCAAGGATGCTTCCTACCAAGTTTTGATTCATTTGGCCAGGCGGTTTCAGAGGAGACGATTTTTTAGAAATCAACCAATCAGAAACAAGAATGGCCTGTGTCGGCCATGTTTGTTAACGGATCGGGACGAAATGATCATTATTTATAGAGGACCTTCCATAAATGCTTCCTACCAAGTTTCGGTTCATTTGGCCAAGTGGTTTCAGAGGAAAAGATTTTTTTAAATCGGCCAATCAGAAACAAGAATTGCCTGTGGCAGCCATGTTTGTTAATGGATCGGGAAAAAATGATCAAACTTTATAGAGGACCTTCAATAGATGCTATCTACCAAATTTCAGTTCATTTGGGGAAGCGGTTGCAGATCTCTAGGAGGAGATTTTTTAGAAGTCAACAAATCAAAAACGAGAATGGCCTTTGGCGGCCATGTTTGTTAACGGATCGGAACTAAATAAGTATTATTTATAAAGGACCTTCCAAGGATGCTTCTTACTAAGTTTTGATTCATTTGGCCTGGGGTTTTTGAGGAGATGATTTTTTAACAGTAGCCAATCAGAAACAAGAATTGCCCTTAGTGGCCATATTTGTTGGCGGAACGGGACGAAATGAAGAAACTTTATAGAGGACCTTACATAGATGCTTTCTGCCAAGTTTGGTTCTATTTGACCCAGCTGTTTCAGAGGAGAAGATTAAAATGTGAAAAAGTTAACGGACAGACGACGGATGCCAAGTGATGGCAATACCTCACATGGCCCTTTGGGCCAGGTGAGCAAAAAAAAACTGGTACTATAGAAATGTTTATCATCCTTCCCTCCGGCTATATCTATCTGCTGGCTCCATAAGCAAAACTCGTATCAAAGACCGTGTGAGCTGAACAGGGCTTATCAACAGTCAGCAGGAGTTATCACCAAATTCTCCTAACATTTAAACGATAATTCCTGTGAAGATGGCAAAATATTAAATAAAATTCATCGACACCATTAGCTAGCTAGTTAACATTATTTTTTTAAACATATATCAAATTAAGAACTGTCGTGTTAGAAATATCAACAAACATCGTCCTACAAAAATGTACTTTACAGCAATTCTTGATAACCTCTGCTCAGACGTCATAATTTTCTATATCATAAGAAAGGTTGTGACGTTCATGCTTTCTAAACCGGAACGGCATTGGTAAACAAAACCTTTAATGAAAATGGGTGACTTTGATGTTTGTAATAAAAAAAAACCAATGAATATCACAATTAAAGGAAATATGCAACAATCTTAACATTTATATAAACCTGTAAAAATGAATGGTATATTTGCAAACTACTTACGAACTACGGTTTTAGGGAAACATATTTGGAATATTTTGAATCATGTAATATTTCCCGCGAAAATACAACTATAGATGTATCCATGTTTATGGTTGATTTAAGGATGATAAATATGTCATCTAAATGTGAATATGATTGACACTGAAAAATATCAGCCTGCTCGACAGAATATGAAGTTTGTGACTCGTTCACTTCGCTCACTCACCAACAAACTTCATATTCTGGCTCGGCAGGCTGATGTTTTCGGCATCAATCAATTCACATCCAGGTAACATGATTGATTGATTGACTGATTGGTGTTTAACGTCCAGCGAGCAATTCTTCAGCTATATTCAGGACGAGAACATTTAAAAATTTAAACGCCACGGGACTCGAAATAAGAAAAGGTGATGGGTAGGGACGGATAATTTAGCCAGTGCAACAGGTCTCCTATAGACCACTCATCATGAGCATAATGCTCATAATGAGCTGTTACACTGGGTTCTTTAAAGTGCGAAGAGGGTGGCAATCTCTCAACACGGGACCTCAGTTTTATTTCCGTCTCATCCGAAGGACGGGTTGGTTGTGAATTTATACGTCCCGCACAACCGACGGACGCCCCTTCAAGCCGAAGAAGCTCTCAGTCCCATTTCTATACCCCGGGGTCCCACGGGGTTTCCAGATAACATATACTTACACAACAATTAAAGGTTATTTAGCTGTGGCATGTTGATTTTTAACTGTTAATTACAATTAATCCAGATAAAGAAATATGATTGTACCAAGCTGACACCGATAATAATTGAAACAATCACATGATTAAATGCTTACAATCATAATACAGTTTTATAAGCAATATTTAAAATTGTTATTACATAAATTAACATTAGTATTTTTTTATTTTTTTATTTTAATTGTTGTAATAGCTTCGAATTCAATTGAATAATATCAAACTGTGTGATCTCAGGATTCATCTAAAAACCAAACAAATAAAAATGTACTGGTAGTAGAATTCCAGTTAACCCGAGTTTTTATATCTACATTATACTAATTCTAATTCTTTTTAAAAAAATGTTCTATGATAAAGTATGAAAATTCGACATTAAAAATATATATCCGAAATATCAAACATTATACCGATATCGATCCAACTGTTGACTTCGTATTTCCTGTCAACAAAATATATTGCGAAAAAGGTGAAAAGACAAATTTGAAGTTAACCAAATGCGTATTCAGAAGCTGTAGCCAAAGTACTAAATATGTTTTTACTTCTAAGGATCACTGTAATGTGCAACATTTTTTTTTATCGTAACATCGCTTCTGTTGTTGCTTCCTGTAATACAAACAATTTTTTTTCGGAGCCGAGATTTTCAATCCGCAAAAATTAAATGTCTTCTTTTAAGACCAAAACTGCAGAAATGACCGGTTATATGGTAGTTTTGAAAGAGAACAGCTCCAGTCAGGTCTGGATTAATTTGGTTCAGTGAATATTACAGACTGTTGTTACTGGTATACTTACATTAATGTGTCTGATCAATATGTTTGTTGGTTTGTTTGTTTGATGTTTAATGCCACTTTCAACAATATTTCAGCTATATAATGGCAGTCAGTTTTATTGGTGGAGGAAACCGGAGAACCCGCAGAAAGCTACCGACCTGTCGCAAGTCACTGACAAACTTTATCACATAATGTTGTACACCTCGACCTGATCGAGATTCGAACTCACAACATCAGTGGTGATAGGCACTGATTGCATAGGTAGTTGTAAATCTAACTGCCATACCAGTTTTCTACTCAATAAATTCTATGTGATTGAGTTTTCCAGTAAGGTATGGAAGATTAATAGCTTAGTTAGTTTTTCCCCATAAAAGTGAAAACTTATTGAAAAATGATGTAGTAAAACCTGCATTGAGAAGACCATCCTTTCTGATAGAACTTGTTTTGTTCACCTTATTTAAAACTCCCATAAGAGTTTGTTTTTTATTAAACTGACATTATTCAAGATGACACAGTTACAGACAGAACGCAGGCTACACAAAACACTTACTTGGTCAGTTTTAATACTGATCCACTGTAACGAGTCCTTGGACATTAAATATTCAAATGCTAATTCCATTAGGGGTACTTTGGTACTCTCGCCATTTCTATCTTGAAACTGAAGAAAAAAAACGGGTAATGAAAAAAAGATACTATTCTCTCACGTTTTCAACAACTCATGGTAGTAGAGCAGTACCAATATGTCAAATATATCAAATCAATATTCTCTTGCTACAGCTCCCCACCTTGGCGATGTATTGGTAAGCTGTCTTGCTAAAATGACTCGCTTAGAATATGATAAATTGAGGGTTTAATCCCAGGTCGCTGCACACTTAAAACAGAAGCAGCAATTACCAATTTAATAATTTTTGCTGAGATCGGAACGGTGATAATACCTATGACTTTGGACACACAAGTCAAACATGTTAACCATTACACACTACCAAGTTGGTTCTTGTAAAAGATGAATTACACTTGTTTGATGATTCTATCGACACTTAACAAAATATTCCCTTTACCAAACGTTTTACTTTATTTCAATTATGAAAATTACGTCAGCACAGTTCCACAGAATCACGGCAAGCTTCTAAATTTGTACTGACAAAATTCCAGGTGAAAATTAAATCCCATATTTAAAAATATACAAAGATATGCTTCCTGTACCAAACTGGTTTTTGGATTGTGTTATATTTTAATAACTTTAACAAAACGTGAGTTATTTGTACCTTTTCAAACCTAAACAATCAACTTGTCAAGATTTAAACATACCACATTTTCATGTGGAAATAGGGGAAGCAGAGAAACACTTTGACGTCAAGTTATATAGAGCTGACATATTTCAAGGTGAAATGAATAAAATCTAAAATCAGCATTTATATGATCAAAGGAAATAATACAAATACAAAACATGAATTTAAAGTTAATAATGAAGGATATTAACAAGATATTAGGCAAATTTTAAATAAATGATACAAAAACAACACATTTTTGCAGAAATATGTATCTATGAAGCTGTTGAAAGTATCCTTGTCATGCATTTACCTCCATTTTCACAACCAAGTACATTAATTGACAAGACCTTAGTATGGGTGCATATTATACACCCATGTGTGCTATACTAAACAAAGTACGGTAATAAACTTACTTTTTGAACTGAACTTGTTATTCTCCAACATTTGATTCGTGTGATTTTGAAACTTCCTTCTTTTACTGAATTCTGAAGAAATATACAAATGATTGCTGGATTATAATAATTAGAGGCTCAGTGGGCTGAGCCTGTGTCGCTCACATTTTATTCAGTTTTGGGGAAACTTTTATACAGACCCTTCCGTTGGTGCTTCCTACTAAATTTCTGTTCATTTGGCTACTCAGCTTCAGAGAAGAAGATTTTTAGAAATCATCCAATCAAAAACAATATTTGCCTGTGGTGGCCATGTTTGTGAACAGATCCAAACAAAATGAGAAATCTTAATAGAGGACCTTCCATAGATGCTTCCTACCAAGATTTGGTTCAATTGGGCAAGCGGTTTCAGAGAAGAATATTTTTTTAGAAATCAACCAATCAGAAACAAGGATTGCCTGTGGCAGCCATGTTTGTTAATGGATCGTGACGAAAGTAGCAATCTTTGTGACAAATTAACGGATGACAGACGACAGACGCCAACTGATGGCACAATAAGCACAATAAGTCCAAAAAGAAAATTTTACATATCCATACAGTTAGATAAAAATAAACCATTAACTTATACTTTTCATTATTGGGGAGTTTTTTTGTCGGGGCTTTTGTCCAGGGCGTTTTGTCTGGTCTTTTGTCCTAGATCCAATTTAATGGATAGTTCTAAATCACGCAATTAAGAATTCCAAGGATCTGTCTATAGCAGGAAATCTACAAATTCATGATTCCACAAAAATACATATTTTCTACAAACCACAAATATCGGTATCCATGAATTTAAATGGTTATGGTATTTAACACCGCTTTCAACAATATTTCAGCTATATGGCGGAGGTAAGTTTAATTGATGGAGGAAACCGGAGTACCCGGAGAAAACCGCCGCAAAATTCTGACAACTTACGTCTGTATCCAGTACATCTTGCCATGAGTGGGATTCAAACTTACAACTTTACTGGTGATAAGCACTGATTACACAGGTAGTTGTAAATCCAACTACTATACGATCACGATCAATACATTTCTTGAATGTAAATGAATTCACAGTAAATTACTATTTAGTATTAAATAATGTCAGCTATTTTCAAATCAATTATGTCCCTTGGTATAGCAAATTACTGTTTAGTACTATTCTCCAATGAATTATGTCCCTTGGTATAATAAATTACTATTTAGTACAAAATAATGTCAGTTATTTTCAAATGAATTATGTCCCTTGGTATAGTTAATTATTATTTAGTACTATTCTCCAATGAGTTATGTCCCATGGCATAGTAAATTTCTATTTAGTACTAAATAATATCAGCTATTCTCCAATGAGTTATGTCCCATGGCATAGTAAATAAATAATATCAGCTATTCTCCAATGAATTATGTCCCATGGTATAGTAAATAAATAATATCAGCTATTCTCCAATGAGTTATGTCCCATGGTATAGTAAATAAATAATATCAGCTATTCTCCAATGAGTTATGTCCCATGGTATAGTAAATAAATAATATCAGCTATTCTCCAATGAATTATGTCCTTTGGTATAGTAAATTACTATTTAGTACTATTCTCCAATGAATTATGTCCCTTGGTATAGTAAATTACTATTTACAACTATTCTCCAATGAGTTATGTCCCTTGGTTTAACAAACACTTACAGATGCTGTCTGTATCCTAAAGTTCATTTCCCGTGTCCCTGTACAAATCAGTACACGAGAGTTAGCTTGAGGGTAGTCTGTTATGCATGGCTTAAACTGTATATAACTGTAGTATTTTAATGTCCTTGCCAAGCGTAAATACTGGAAAATAAAAATATATATATTTTAGATAACAAGTGTCTAATATAACTTTCAATAACATTTCAGTAATATTTTGGTGATAGGAACTGCAACTTTTAGTGCAGCACACATCTTATACTCTTATTTATACAATCTGTCACATTCACTCAATTTTTCAGAATCGGGGAGATTCATAATTTTGTACAATCAGTGAGATTCATAAATTTGCATAATCTGTGAGATTCATAATTTTGCACAATCGTTGAGATTCATCAAATTGCCCAATCAGTGAGACTGATAAATTTGCATAATCTGTGAGATTCATAAATTCGCATAATCCGTGAGTTCATAAGTTTGTATAATCTGTGAGATTCCTTAATGTGTATGATCGATTGATTATTAATTATTGTTTAACGTCCAGTGAGCCATAATTCAGCTATATTCAGGATGAGAACAAGTTCAATAATATATGAAAACTATACAGACAGGAGAGAAGGGATGGGTCAACCTGGTCAATGAGTTTTGTCTGCCATTGAAAAAAAATGAAGAGTTGGATAAAGACGAAAAATTTAATCTTAGGTAGTGGCTACAATGTGACTACTCTTTTTCGAAGCCTACAAGAGAGGTTTTTACCATTTTACTACCAACTATGGTCCACAGTCAGACTTTCTGCATTACAATCTGACACTCCCTCCTCAATAGTCTCTGTATTATAACCAGGGCTCACCACACATAGTAAAAACAGGGCAAATTGACTTCTCTCTCAGTTGACTTAAGGGTGAAGTAAGGGAAAATCTGGGAGACTTCTGAAAATCGATCCGAATTTTAACGTTTCTTTCCCCACTACTGCATGTTCCCCTACCTTTCACAAAACAAACGTGCTGCACAATAATCTTAAAAGGATGCAATTAACAAGTTTGGAATAAAATATTGAACATCAAACCCTGTATGGGTCAGACTTCAGGAACATGGGAGCTCATTTTATGTGAATATTGAAGAAAAAGTATGATTATTGGTTAAAAAAATAGTGACTTGAAAAGACTGAGAGGGCAACTAAAACTTCGCTTTTTGACAGAAATTGGGCGATTTCATTGAAACGAAGACGAAAAAGTCACCCACTTCGCCTGGGTTGGTGAGACCTGATAACCCGACAACCCGCCCATTAATAGGGATCAATAGTATTCTATCCACCACCCATTGGTGTGCAGGGCAGCTCAGTAGGTTCAGTGAGCCCTGGGAACATTCACCAGTATACAACATAAATTTTCAAAATCTGTGAGATTCTGACCTCTTTTTTAGAACCTCTCTGCTGTAGGGTTGCCAGATGTTTCAGTTCTTCTTTTGTACCTAATGTCCACTGTCTTTCCACATCATTCACAGCCTAAAAAATAATGTGCAAACAGAAATGATATTGATTCAAGTGTTTTGGCGAGCTGTAAAAATCTGATAAATAACATGACATCTGAAATATAATTGAAACAAGTGTCAGTAAAAATCTGAAAAATAATGTGAATACAGAAATGATATTGATTCAAGTGTTGAGCGATCGGTAAATAAATAAGAATGTATTTCATCAGTTAATAATTGTAAACACTAAACCAATTAATTATCAATTATTTAATCCATATTATAGAAACCAAAAAGTTTAAAAACATAATTTTCATCAACAATTCATTTCAAAATGCTGTTCTCAGTTTAAAGTGATGGTCAACAATTCCACCAATATCTTTATAACAACTACCTCTCATCTGAAATCATTGAACATAAAAAATGCCACGACATATGATGTTGGAAATCCAGGTCCTGGCTTGGGAAAGGTACAAAAAAAAAGGGCAAATACATATATAATTGTATATAAAACAAGATGTTGCACGCTACGTCATGCTAAGAATACCCCCACTCGTTCATTTGTAAGTTGCACAGTAAACAGGAATTAGATGTGCGGTAAACCTGGAAAGGGGAGAAACGGTACAAGTCACCATGCCAAAGCCATATATCAAATATAAAATCATTTCTTCCAGTAGAAGCTGAGATATCTGTTACGAAAGTGTGAACGGACGGACGACAAGGTGATTGCAATATAGCCCCCTCTCTACGAGTGGGGGTATAATAAATATCTATACCTGAACATATAAAAGATTCATTGCAATTTTGTTGCCTAGTAAATCATCTTCATAGCTTAAATCCCAAAATCTGAAATAAGATAAAGAAAACAATAATGACTACATGTGCAGATGTTGCACATTTTGATAACTTGAATCTCATGATCTTGTCAAAAGTGTGAATCCCAAAATGTTTGAAATCAAAATACAGTGAAACCTTTCTCGAGAGATACTCATAAATATGTGTCAGTATTATGGTGTTTAATGCCACTTTCAACAATATTTCAGCTATATATCGTGGCGGTCAGTTTTATTGGTGGAGGAAACTGGAAACCTGGCACAAGTCACTGACAGACTTTATCACATAATGTTGTGTACACCTCACCTGGTTGGGATTAAAACTCACAAGGTTAGTGGTGATAGGCACTGATTGCATAGGTAGTCATAAATCCAACTACCATACAATCACGACCATGACTGCCCCTGTCATAAATATGTAATAAATATAAACAAGACTTGCCACACATTATTATGTGACATATCTACCAGTCGACTAATGTGACTTTGTACAATGCAGGCAACGTTATCCTTGAAAAAGTACTTTGCTTTCACCATGATATAGCTAGTATCAATAATTGGTACTAAACAACAATCATCTGTTCACACATTACAAAATATTTAGCCAAATGAGTAATATTTTCAGCTTTGTGCTGGACCAACACACTTAGTTGGATTTTTATAGTTCTAGCTCATTGAAACAACTGTCTGGGGGTAGAAATTCCACTTCACTCAGACACATTACCCTTATTTCGAATGAAACAGTCTAAATGCTGTTTCTCCTTAATTTATGCTGCGTGCTTAGCTGAGAATCGACATATACCAATTATTTAATATGACCAGCGCTTGAACCCACTACCTACTGCACTCAAGGTTAGTGTACCCGCCTCTAGTGAGGTAGATCATGGGTTTGAGCCTTGTAATCAGAATAATGTGTCAGAGTGGAGCGACATGTCTATCCGCAGACTGTTGTTTCAGTCAGCTAGCGCTATAAAAATCCAACTAAGCGTCTTGGTCTAGAAAAAAGCGGACCTCATCATCGTCTCGTTAAAAAAAAACTTGCTCTCGCCATGATATAGCTAAAATATGCTGAATTGGAGTTAAAAAACAATCACTCACTCAAGGAGAGTATGCTAACCATTACAGTAATACACTGATGCAGTTTACCCGTTAAACATACTGAGTACTTACCCCTTACGTAATACAATCCTGTGTGATCCAATCTTATTTGCATATTTCAGTGATATATATGGCGACTCAAATTCCTGCAACTTCCGTACAACTGAAAGGAAAAAAATTAGATTTTCTTCCAAATGTTTTGAATTTGTATTGAATCATTCTGAACATTTCTTTGGCTGATAGAGTGAAACCTGTCTATACCAAACCACACGGGGGCCAACCTCTGTGTTCAAAAGACAGGTATTCAGTTTATACAGCTGAAACTAACAAAGATTTTCTACATTGGGACTTCATTTAAAGTTGGGTTTATACAGGATTCTGGTTCATTCAGGGTTTAGTTTAGACAGGATTCTGGTTTATATAGGATTCTGGTTTATACAGGATTCTGGTTTATACAGGGTTTGGTTTATTCAGGGTTTGGTTTAGACAGGTATCTGGTTTATCAGACCTGATTGTACGAGGCCAATCGGAAGTATTGAATATACTATAAAAAAGGAATCGTAACGGTAAAATCCGGAATAAAAAAAACACAGTTCCGCTTTAAATCGGACGAAAATCAGGTCTGGGTTTATACAGTGTTTGTTTTAGACAGGATTCACTGTATATTCCTTTTTACTAAAGCATCACCTTCTAATGTCTTTTTTTCATTTTTGTAAATCACATAAAAAATTATTCTGTTTCTTGTCCATTTAGGTTATTGCTAACTTGGGCTGATCTCTGATTGGTAAAGAGAGCCATCGTGGCTATGACTGTATGGTAGTTGGATTTACAATTACCTTTGCAATCAGTGCCTATCACCACTGGTGTTGTGAGTTTGAATCTCGATCAGAGCGAAGTGTACAACATTATGTAATCAATTTTGTCAGTGACTTGCGACAGGCCTGTGGATTTCTCCGGGTCCTCCAATTTCCTCCACCAATAAAACTGACCACCACGATACAACTGATATATTGACGAAAGTGGCATTAAACACCATCAAACAAACTGATTGGTAAATACAATTGGACGTTCAAAGATGAATGAACGGTTACATGACATGACCTCATATTGAATGTTGTTAGAGGTTTATATCATGGTGGTCTGTTCTATTGAAGGAGGAAACTAAATACCTGGAGAAAACCACCGACCTGTCATAAGTCACGCACAAACTTCATCACGTAATATTGTATTTTATTAAATGATAAGGAATTTTGCTTTTTTCTGATTGGCCTAAACAGCATTTTCTCAACTCTACCTCAGAGTGAGTATACCTCGCATGCAGTGAGTACACCTCGCGTGAGGTATATTCGGGCTTGCCCACCGACCAACCAAAGCCAAGATGTCAAGTTGTGTCGACCAATCAAATTGCGTCTTACTCATTCATAAAATTTCAAAATTTTCAAAAAATTATAAGATATCTTTTTCTTTCTAAAAGTTCAAAATTTTCAAAATTCAAAAAATTCAAAAAAATTCAAAATTTCAAAAAAAATTAAAATTTTCATAAAATTCCTAAAATTTCATGATTTAAAAATTTTCAATAAATTTCTAAATGGTAAAATTTTCAAAAAGTTTCAAAAATTTCAGTTTTCATAAAATTTCAAAATTTTCTAAAAATTTCAAAATTATGAGATATTTTTGTTCTAAAAGTTCAATAATTTAAAAATTTAAAAGATTTAAAAAAAATTCAAAATTTCAAAAAAATTCAAAAAGTTCATAAGATTTAAAAATTTTCAATAAATTTCTAAATAATAAAATTTTCAAAAAGTTTCAAAAATTTCAAAGTTTTCATAAAATTTCAAAATTTTAATATTTAAATAATAATATTGAAAAATGATAAAACAATTATTAAGTTTGAAAAATTCCTTATTATTTAATAAAGCAGTTATTGACTTTGGCCTCGGTCAATCAATCATTGATCAGGTCCGCATAGTCATGAGTAGACCTCATTAAAAGTCAATAATTGTATAGAGTACACCTTGTATGGGCAGGATTCGAACTCACAACGTTATTGGTGATAGGAACAGATTGCATAGGTATTTAAAAATCCAACTACCATACGATCCCGTCCACGACGACCCTGAGTGAATGTTGTTAGAAGTTCTTGCATCGAATACAAAAAAATAAAAACCTACAAACATCTAAATTTAATCAGATTGGTGGTTATTTTTAACCCTTGTTTCTTTGTACTGTCATTAGTATTTCCCCGTTACATTCAACAAAGACAAGAATTGTTTGTCACTCGTCCGACACCTGACTGGCACCATCTCCTACAGCCTTTAGCTATGGGTCACTCTGTTAAAACATCAAATACTAATTTATGAAACCTGTTCAATTAAATACATATTTGCACTAGACCAATACGCTGAGTTGGATTTTGATAGTGCTAGCTCACTGAAACAACAGTCCATGGATACACTCTGACATATTTTTCTGATTCCGAGCCAACCAGCCTTTGCTCTTTCTCCTTATATTAATGCTGCATGCTTAGTGGAGAAGCAACAAATACCAATTTCATAGTATTTGGTTTGACCCGACCGGGGCTGGAACCCACGATATACTGCACTAAAGGCGAGCACGCTTACCATTACATCACCAATGTAGTTTAAAAGAAACTTACTTGAACTGTCACCATCTTCCTCTTTCCGCACCAGATATAATGTAAAATAATATGTGAATTCATCTGGTAGTTCTAATTGGGAGGCTACAGTCTACAACAAAATCATTTACCATGGTAACTAAGAAAATTACGAGCCAGTCAAACCTGTACTAAGAGGTCACCTTTGGGACAAAATGAAAGTGGTGTTATAAGAGTAGACAGGTGTCCTTTTAAAAAAGGTTCAATTCATATGACATTTTCTATGACAGGACAAAAAAAAGGTGACCTTTTAATGCAGATGATTGCTCAATAGAAGTTACCAAATTAGCAGGTTTGACTGAAATAAACAAAATCTTATGCTGAATTATTTTCAAAGGATGTCTCAAGTGTTGGTTTTCTTGGAAAATTGTGAAATTCAACCTATTTTAAAATAAGATGTAAACTTTAGCCTGCAATACAGTACTCTACAGAAAATGTGTTATTCTGTCATTCCCAACCCAGAATATGCTTACTGGATTTATCATGATAAGGCATATTACCCTCAAAAACTGCTGCGCAAAATATATGAGTGAATGAGTGATTGTTGTTTAACTCCAAATGAGCAAATTTTCAGCTTTTACATAATGATAACAAGTTAAATTTTGACAAGACAATGATGATGTGTTTGAATTTCTCCTTAATGTTGTGTGCTTAATGGAACAACAACAAATACTAATTTCAGTCTTTGGTGTGACTGTACAGCAGTTCAAACCAACATTCTACCACACTCAAGGTGAGCATGCTCACATTAACACCATGGATGCAGTTAAATGAATTTTGAAATTTCAGTCAATCAGGAAGATACATTTAACTAGGAGACATGTTGAATTTTTCAATGAAATGTTTATCACAAATACTATATTAAGAACCATGAGTTGTACTACCACACATGAATTACCATGCTGATCTAAAAGTCACTTTTAACGACATTTCAGTTATAACATGGCAGCCATTTTCATTTGTTGAGGAAATCAGAATACCTAGAAAATTTACCATATATAGCTTTAAGCACCCTCCACTCCAAGAAAATACGTATACCCAACCTTGTCATACATATGTATGTAGGCAGTTTAAAACAAAAATGGCTAAAAATTGAGGAAATATGCCAAAATAAGACCTACTAAAAACCCAATTTTCTTATTAGTTTCTGGTTGTATATACATGTACATTCAAGTTTATAAATCTAGTTGGATTAAATTAAGCATATTGAACAAAAATAAATTTTTTAAAACATTTTTTTGCAAGCAAAGTGTCATAAAATTTTAATGCATAAGAGAGTAATGTATATGCATGGTTACTCCAGTTGTGGAACAAAGATGTGATACTTTTGGTTTTCAAATAATAAGTTATGTATGATATTTCATTTTTAAGTCATAAGTTCCAAGTGATATAGATTAAATTTGTTAAAAAGCTAGATTTTCTTATTTTTTGCCTTGGTTTTTATCAATATGATGTCTAATAGTTTTTGTAGTGCTAAAGAAAACCCAAACGTTTTCAAAAAAATTACCTAATCTTAGTTTAATGAATAAGGAACACTATACACAAACTAGAGGCTCACATGAGCCTGCATCGCTCACCTGACATAACTAAGTCCCCTTAAGAATGTCTGCATGCCGAATACATCAAAGTTATTATTCAAATCCCATAGGGTTCTATGTTAAAACTATGTCTGCTCATGGCAGCCATCTTGGATGGAGGTAGTAGTCACCGGACACAATTTTAAAAGTATACTACCCAAGGACCATCCATGCCATATTTGCTTTAAATTGGCTGACTGGTTTCAGAGGGAAGACTTTTAAACATTTTTTCCATAGGTCCTATGTTAAAACTAAGTCGAGTCATGGTGGCCATCTTAAATTTCCGATCAGCAAACGATTCACAA
>MJUT01039811.1:136744-147537 GCA_002080005.1 Gigantidas platifrons
GAATAAAATACAATGGGCATACTGAACTAGTACATAATAAAGTGAAACCTGCCTAAACCAAACCATGAATAAAATGAAATATTGAAGAAACTTAACTTTAAATAAAGTGCCAATGTAGGAAATCTTTGTTAATTTAATCTGTATAAAGCGAACACCTGTCCAGTCTGTTCCAAACACAAAAGCTGGTCCCATGGGGGTTTGATTTAGACAGGTTTTACAGTATATAGATTCTGGATATTGCTTACAGCTGTTTTGGAACCAAATTATTTAGTCATGCAAGTCATGCACAGACACATGAATCTGTACCTCCCATAATTTCATCATGTAGATTGTAAACAACCTCCTCTCACAATTTAACCATGTAAACAACCCAACATCTTGTAATACCTTACCTCCTCGTGAAAGGCATTCAGTAAACTGTACCTCACTGAGCAGTGAAAGACTCCATTTATATGTATATTAAAACTCTGAAAAATAAACCAATGATCTTAGAATAAACAAAAATACATGTACATGTATAGGGTTAGGGCTATGCATGGTATTTAACAACACTTTCAACAATATATCAGTTATATAAACATAAATATCTTGGTGGTCAGTTTTATTGGTGGAGGAAACTAGAGAACCAGGGAAAACCACCCACCTGTCGCAAATCACAACAAACCTTTATCATATAATGTTGTATCGAGTACATCTCGACATGAGCGGGATTAAAACTCACATCTTCTGTGGTGATTGGCACTGATTGCCGTGCATGCATGGCTATGATGGGATCTAATTTCTATATACACTTAAATATATACCGAGAGGTAAAATTTCTTAAGTTATTTCCATTTTTTTGCTTTTATATACTATACATTTAAGTTAACAAGTGTAGTTTTTTAGATGTGGAAATGTAAGTCCAGAAGGAATCAGGTCTATTCACCCTAACTACACATTTGTCCTGGGTCCGTTTTTCCTAAAAGTGAGTCGGTATGCCCTGATAATTAAAAAGTATTTTAATGAACATAGTGCATATTTTAATTTAAAATAAAGAAGTAATGATATAGAAAAGTATTAACTTAAAGAAAAAATATGAGCTTTTGGAAAATAATTAAGTTCTTTTCAAGCAATTATTAGGTACCGGGTATATTGTTTAAAATGCTTACCCCATTAAAATTAATGATTGTTGATTTAATCATTACAATTATTGATCAGATTGGGGATTATTGTATATTTTTTATCTCTTTGTTTTCGCTAATTGATGGCTTTGGTTCTGTAATTATGCACTTTCGATGTAATCTTGGTATGAGCAAAACAATGTTGAAACTAATTGCAAACAAAAAAGAATTTCTCAATTTATTATCTATAAACCATCAAATATCATTTATACTTCATTCATCTTTAATATCCTACATATAATTATATATATAATTACCAGGGCGAACGTGTATTAGGGCGATCGTTAATTACGGCGAACTGACCCGGAACCAGTCGAGAACGAACAGATATAGGGATCTGCTCACAGAAACTGTCTGTCTAGTGTAGTGTATTTCACTGTAGGTACAGTTAGGAGACTCCATTGTAATATTGTTCTTGGGTAAAATGAGTATTTATATGAATCTTAAGTGGTATGTAAGAGCAACTGTCTGGATACTGTCTTGTTCTCAGGTCGGGTAGAGTAAGAAAATTTGTTGACTACAAGGTGGTGTATTATTTTATAGAAGAAGATGATGCATGTTCTTACTCACCTTTTCTCTAAAAGGGGTCAGTTGTTTGTAACATGATTGATGGTTGTAACATTTCAGTTTCAACAATCAGTGTCAGTATAAACTATAATTTACAGCAAGTACAAATGTAGTTAAACTTAAGTACATGCATTTTCAGTTAATGGGGTGTAATTAACTTAAAAGGGTAACAATATTATTATTCGAATGGAAAGTCTGCGTCAATTTTATAAACAAACATTTATGATAGTGATTAAAATATCTAAAAAAAAAAAAATGTTAAACAAACTACATGTAGCCCAGTAGAGAAAAACGTAAAAATAAACTTCTGTTTATACCGTGTAAGATGTTCCATTGTCGTCCTTTAAGGCCGAAGTATCTGGAATTGAAAAATGCATTATGGTGTAAAAATCAAACCATTCAGTTTGTAAATTTAACCATTTTTTCTTCTGTCACAAAACGATATCCTCCCCTTTGACATCTTTGGGGGAAGTTTAAATCAAATAAACGCTTTAACTGCGTTCTGTATTACTGCAAAACATATTGAAGACCTCCATTCGGTACACTCTGGATTTTTCCCTGTAAAATATTCTTTCGAGTGACGATCTTGCCGTTATTGGAAGCGATTATACTTGTTTGAAGAAAACCTTACAAAATGCCAAGCATTCCAGCAAAGCAAGATAAGAAAGGAATAAATGCAGTCCTTCTTGGACCACCAGGAGCTGGAAAAGGAACACAGGTTAATGCAAAATGTGCAATCAAAACAAACACGTGGAACTGTCTAGTGACAAGTAGTGTGTGATCAAAGTCAAAACTAAAGTGATCAAGACCTATATATACTGTATAATGACCCATATAAGAAAAGAATAAAAATATGTTCGTACAAAAAGCATTCAAATCTTTTAGAGGTTCTCTCTGAAGTCACATTTAATAGGAATTGGATTAAGCATCACATGTCGTCCCTTTGACCTTGACCCTCATGAGCATAGACCATACATTACAGGCCTAGCTAGTGGTAGTTGGATTTACAACTACCTATGCAATCAGCCTATCACCACAGGTGTTGTGAGTTTGAATCTCGATCAGGACGAAGTGTACAACATTATGTGATTTTTTTTTTTATTTATCAGTGACTTGCGACAGGTCTGTGGTTTTCTCTGGGTCCTCCGGTTTCCTCCACCAATAAAACTGACTGTCACGATGTAGCTGAAATATTGTTGAAAGTGGCATTAAACACCATCAAGCCATAGCCCAAAACATAAAAGTTTTATTTAGAGTGGATGCACAACATCAAAGATCAGCTGTATTGAGCATTTTTCCAACATAACATAGAGATGCAAGTAATATTGATGCAGATTAAATATACATTGTTCATGTTATGCAAACATATTAGCAGAAAAAATTTCCCCGAATTGAATATATTATTTTGCTGAAACAGGGGCACATATGGGTTACTCCAGGTTTCAATTTGCATCACCTTATTTCAGTGTTCGCCAAAATCTTTTTTAACCACTAGACATCTGGGCCAGTGACTTGCTAAAGTTACTAGACCGAAGCAGTGCACACTAGACCGAAGATATTTTTACCAGAAAAAGAAGAAACAAATTTTCATTGTTAAATTTTATACATGCATTTGGATGGTGTCTATTCTAAAGTTGTTACATCCTGTAACAAACTTCCTAGCCCCAGTTTTGTCCTTAAACTGTTTTTCGCAGTATGTACAATACATCATTTGTTCATGTTCGTGTAAATGATGGACAAGACCACAGTGTATGAATTTTCATAAATAGAGAAAAATAGTGAAAATTTAGATGTTGGTGTATTACAACTTGTCTCTTACACATGTACATTGTATATATATATTATAATACCCCAACATCTAAATTTTCACTATTTTTCTCTATTTATGAAAATTCATTCGACTGTGATAAGACTAATGGCTCTGATTTTAGGATTGTAAATTTTGTAAATAACTTTATTGTGCAAACATCTTTTACTTTTTAATACCTAAAAGTAATAGCCTTTTAATACTAAGAGTAAATGAAAATATTCAATTGGTTCCAATATGTTTTTAGTTTTAAATCCTAAACAAAAAAAATTCCCATGTGACATACGGGTGCTCCACAGTGGAGGAAACTACGAAGAGAAGAAGTTCGCCGTAGCGTAGCCAAGGGTGATTGGTGGTCTAGTGGAGCTTAAAAGATTGTGATCTTTTCTGTTCATATTGTTTTTTTTAGCCTGTGACACCTCCTCTGGTGTTCTAGAGGGCTTATTCAACTTCTTCCCCGGAATAGCACTGTCTTGCCACTTCCCAGACCATGTTGATTTATCGAAACCATAAACAACTAAAAACATTAATGACAGAGCACTATCCGTAACGATTCATACTGGGGAAAATGGTAAAAAATATTTATTTTCTTTATTTTTACTCATAAAAAGTAAAAATTATATCTTATTAAAGATTATTTTCACGTTTTAACATTTAACGATCAACAAATATCTTTGCAACACGACGACACGTTGTACTTAACTTTTCTGTCGATGGGATTTAGATGCATCTTCCGACTGGTTGCCGAAATGAAAATGCCTAAGTACCCATGAATCGCTATATTTGAAGGTACCAGTTAACGTTATTAGGTTAAGGTCATTTTTATGAGTAAACAAGTCGGTGACTATTTTTGTACGAAAATAAAAGAAAATTATCACATTAACGAGTCAAAATTTTCGTCGAGTCATTCAGAAAAGGTATTTAGCTACACTTGGTTACTTTCAAATTCACTAGACCAATCGGGCCACCAGCAACACCATACAACTAGACCGATATAATTTTTACTAGACGTGGGCTTCGGACTACCGCTTAACGTCGAACACTGTTATTTGAAGCGAAAATTAACAATTTGATAGTATCTTCGACATGCTCAATGAGAAAAAGAATTTTCATATTATAAGGAATATGGGGGCAGTCGTGGCCGTGATCATATGGTAGTTAGATTTACCACTGATGTTGTGACGAGGTGTACAACATTGTGAGATAAAGTTGCAGCAGGTCAGTGGTTTTCTCCGGGTCCACCATAAAACCAAACTTAAGGAATATGACCGTAACATTAATATGGACAGTACAATAGCAGAGTCAGTGAATGCTCGTAGTTAACTTACTACTTACTAAGACGATAGTATTGGCTAAAGACCATTACTCATCGGATAAAATAGTGAATGCTAAATAGATCATCTACATACAATGTACATGTATATACTACCAGTATAGTACAGAAAATAAAAAACCACACATGTACACTAGCAGGAAAATAAATGACAAGATAAACATGGTCAGTACAATAGCAGAGTCAGTGAATGTTCTCAGCTAACTAACTATATATAGGAAGATAGAATGTGTTGGTTAAAGACCATTATTCTTAAGACAAAAAGTGCATGGAAAAATACATATATATTATACATGTAGTCCAGAAAATAAAATACCACACATACACTATCACTAAAATGTATGACAACATAAACATGAATGGTACAGGGTTAGAAATTAAATATTTGAGATAGTAGTCCTTGGGCTATTAAAAAAATATTTGGACTAGTCCACCAGAATTCTGACTAGCCCGTGCATACAGGGGGGGGGGGAGAGGGTGTCATTGAAAATTTTGACACAAAATCTTGCATTCTGAGTGGTTTCTGGAGTGTAAATGAAGTATAAAAAAATGGCAGTTTTTTAAGGAAAACGATTAAAATCTTTCAAAAGGTTTTGGAATGCCCATCTGTATCTCTAAGGCTTAATTGTATCAGGCAAGGCTTGTCAATGTAATTTGTAAATTCTCATCCAAATCAATTCCTTTTCAGAACTTTCTCCAATACATGTTGATAGACCTGACTATTTTCATACTATTTTGTGACGTGTTGAACTATAAAAATTTAATTTGTCTGCCTTATCATTATTTAGTTAATTTGGAATGGAACAAATATGGACTTTTATTAGTTAATCATTTTCAATGCAGCAATTTCTTCTTCAGTCATCTCATCTTCATTGTCGAATAGGGACTCGACCTCTATAAATCTCCAGATTTTGTCAATGCAGTAAAAAACATCGATGTCAGTATCACACTTGAAATAATTTGTTAAAAATTCGTAATCTAAAGCATTTAAGTGGTCTGTCATGAAGTCGCTTTAATGCACGACTATTTAATATGCTATTACAGGCATATTTTAGACTGCTTCATAACTTTCATATAGACGATAAAGAAAAGATTTTGATAGTCCGACGGGCAACTGGAAAACGAGAACAGTTAGTCTGACGAATTTTCTGCTAGCCACGGACTAGTAGACAATAGTTAATTTCGAACCCTGCGGTACAATTGCAGGGTCAATGAATGCTTGTAATTAACAAACTGCTATGTGAAGGTAGAATTTGTTGGCTAAAGACCATTAATCTTCAGACAAAAATGTTTATGGAGTGAGTGAGTGATTGTTGTTTAGTGCCAACTCAGCAATTTTTCAGCTATATGATAACATTGTATATCATGGCGAGAACAAGTTAATTTTCACTTGATGATGATGTCCACTTTGTAATAGACCAACAATTGCTTAGTTGGATTTTTATAGTGCTAGCTCACTGAAATAACAATCTGTGGATTGACATGTCGCCCCACTCAGACACATTATCCTGATTCTGAGCCAACCAGTCTTTGCACTTTCTCCTTAATGCTGCGTGCTTAAGCGGAGATGCAACAAATACCAATTTTATATAGTCTTTGGTTTGAAGTATTTATAGCAATAAATTTTCCTTTGATCTAATGATAAACACCTGTATACATTTATTTAGAATTGTTGTATTGTTTTTCAGGCTCCAATGATGGCAGAAGAATATTGTGTTTGTCATCTGTCGACAGGTAATACAAATATGTTTATTAAGATTGGTGCTTGATTATTATATTATATATAGATATATGCATATATATCTTTTTTATGCTTTTGAAATGTGGAAAATGTGGGCAATTTCATTCTGATATTGCATAAGCAGGGGTGTGAATGTGCGTCATAATTAGAAGCCATTTTGTGCCGCTTGAACGTAAGTTTTTTTTATACCCCCCACAACGAAGTTGTTGGGGGGTATACTGGTTTCACCATGTTCGTCTGTAGACAAAACCTATGTCGTACGATAACTTGAGTTGTGTTTCTTAGAATCTTTTAAAATTTTATCAGCTGTTTACTGGTGAAGAGAGGAGGATCCCTTTCATTTTTGACGATTTTCACTTTTGCCGTTCCAGAGTTATTGGACTTGATATGACGGAAAATAGGATTTTTACCTTATGTCGTATGATAACTTGAGTAGTGTTTCTCAGAATGTTTTGAAATTTCATCAGCAGCTTACCAGTGAAGAGAAGAGGATCCCTTTCATTTTTGACTATTTTCACTTTTGCCGTTCCAGAGTTATTGGACTTGATATGACGGAAAATATGATTTTTACCCTATGTCGTATGATAACTTGAGTAATGTTTCTCAGAATGTTTTGAAATTTTATCAGCAGCTTACCGGTGAAGAGAGGAGGATCCCTTATATTTTTGACGATTTTCACTTTTGCCGTTCCAGAGTTATTGGACTTGATATGACGGAAAATAGGATTTTTACCCTACATTGTATGTCGTATGCTAACTTGAGTAGTGTTTCTCAGAATGTTTTGAAATTTTATCAGTAGCTTACCGGTGAAGAGAGGAGGACCCTTTCATTTTTGACGGTTTTCACTTTTGCCATTCTAGAGTTATTACACTTGATATGACGGAAAGTAGGGTATTTTACCCTATATGTCGTACAACAACTTGAGTAAGTATTTCTCAAAATCTTTTAAAATTTTATTAGTGACTTAATTGTGAAGGGAGGGGGATCCCTTCGGAAACTGCAGGGATGCCAACAACCACGATTTCGGCGGAGTTTCTCCGATTTTCAGACCCTCAGAATATTTTGAAATTTGAGCAGTTGTTTACTCATGAAGAGAGAAAGGTTCTTTCACTTTTGATGATATTCACTTTTATTGTTCCAGAGTTAAGGGCCTTATATTTCATACAATGTCATAGGAAAATTTTAGTAATGTATGATGGAATCTGGTGAAACTTTACTAAATAATCATTGGCTGGATAATAGAGGAGGGTCCTTTTCATTTTTAGTCGGAACAATCAGTAATGTTTTGGTTATGGAAATAGGTTGGACAGCTGTGCTCACAGTAATACTAGTTATTTATAGCTTTAGTTATTGTAAGGATAACATTAAATGTGATAGTGCGTCTCTTGTCTACCCGTTTCTAATGCTCGTTTTGTATTATCTTACATTATGCATAAAATACATATACTTGTATATATAAATAGATGGTTGTTTGATTGATTCACAGGTGACATGTTAAGAGCAGTGGTTGCTTCAGGATCAGATCTGGGCAAGAGATGTAAGGAAGTAATGGACAAAGGACAGCTGGTCAGCGATAACTTGGTAGTTGAAATGATAGACCAGAATCTAGATAAACCCACGTGTAGGAACGGGTTCCTGTTAGATGGTTTTCCTAGAACTGTCAACCAAGCTGAGGCTGTATGTTTCTATACATGTACATAGAATATCAAAGAATTCAGAAAAAATTTAATATTTAGATTTTACCGGTTTAACACTGGCACTTTTTTACTCTGAATACTATGAAGTAGCGAGGGCTGTAATATTTTTGAATTGCCCGTCCATCACAAATCTGTGTCGTTTAACTAGAGACGTCACAATAAAGCTCAGATGCTACTAATGCTGGCGTTAAGTATGTTATCTTTATGGGGTTTTTTTTTATGAATATTTCAAAATTTGTCGATGATATTATAACTGACAAAAGGACAATACAACATTATGTGATAGTTTGTCAGTGACTTGCGACAGTCGGTGTTTTTCTCCAGGTATTTCGGTTTCCTCCACCAATAACACTGACCACCACGATATAACTGAAACATTGTTGAAAGTGCCATTAAATACCATAACACTAACCCTGACGAAAGGATTTGATTTGATTTATTGTGTTTAATGCACTTTCAGCTATATTATGGCGACCAGTTTTAGTGATGGAAGAAGCCGGAGTACCCAGAGAGAACCACCGACCATGGGCAAGCAACTGGTAGACTTTATCACTTGCAGCTGTGAGTCGAGTGCACCCTCCTTTTGTAATTTATAAAGCCGTGTGCGAAACCACGCCTTATTGGTGATAAGCTTGTAAAGTTGTTAATTCATTGAGCCAGCTGACACAAGGAAGGTTTAGTCACTTTTGATGATTTGGACTTTTTTTTTAATTCCAGAGTAATTGTCCTTTGTTTGTTGAGAAGAAAATACTGAATTGTGCTCTGTAATGTTTGTTAGAATTATAATCCAACTTTCTATTAATATGTTATTTTGACTTTTCACATATTTTCTTTCCTTCTTTTTGTTGTCCTGTCCTAGTATAAGCAAACGACAAGATGCACTTCACAATATATAAGATGACATTGTGTATTAGAGTTAGTATTAGAACCACTTTCAACATTATTTCAACTGCATCAGTGGTGTAATGGTTAGCATGCTCGCCTCAAGTGCGGTAGATTGTGGGTTCAAGCCCCGATCCGGACTATGAAATTGGAATTTGTTGCTTCTCCCCTAAGCACATAGCATTACGCAGAAAGAGAAAAGACTGGTTGGTTCAGAATTAGGATAATGTGTCCGAGTGGAGTGACATGTCTATCCGCAGACTGTTGTTTCAGTGATCTATAAAACACCGACTAAGGTGTTGGTCTAGTACAAAGAATACATCATTATCATCTCATTGAAAATTAACTTGCCATGGTATAGCTGAAAAATTGCTGAGTTGGCGTTAAACAACAATCCCTTACTCACTCAACATTATTTCAGTTATATTGTGATGCTCAGTTTAATTGACGAGATAACCTGACTTGTGACAGAATCAACTGATTCCCATCACTTATGGGTTTTTTTCAGTCGCTGAATTTTTCCTGTTTAAATCAGGAATCAAATTTCTTTAAATCGTTTTTTTTTTCTTCAGCTTGATAAGTTGCTGGACAAAAGACAGACAAAGCTGGATGCCTGCGTAGAATTTGCTATTGATGACTCTTTGTTAGTCAGGCGGATTACTGGCCGTCTATTTCATTCAAAGAGTGGAAGATCATATCATGTGGAATTTAATCCACCTAAATTTCCAATGAAAGATGATGTAAGTTTCATTAAAAAAAAACATAGATGCATGTATTTAATTTAGTTGGCACGACCTGTTTCTGGAATGATTTTCATCAGGTACGCTCAAAGTCAAAAGATTGGAATGAAAAGCCAAATAATTAAAAGGTTTTGAGAGCAGGAATAGCAGAGGACCTAAATAGAAAAGCCAAAATTGGCTAACGAAAGACGAGGTATGTTGAAAGCACCAAGCCAGGGAAGTGAATGTGTCATATCTATGTGTGTTAGGACCAAGCCAGGGAAGTGAATGTGTCATATCTATGTGTGTTAGGACCAAGCCAGGGAAGTGAATGTGTCATATCTATGTGTGTTAGGACCAAGCCAAGCCAGGGGTTTCCTCTGGGTTGAATTGTGTTTGAGCCAACACTTGAGCCAAAAACTAAATTTTTTAGCCATAAATACTTCAAAAATTGTTGGCACTAAAAACGCACATAAATATTAATAATTTATTTATTTTCTTACTGCATACATATTAAAATAATATAAGGGTACATGTACTTTTTGAAATACAATAGCACAATAATGTTTCAGTTACTATAGGGATGTTCGCCGTGATGTCACAGGCTTGAGAATTTACCTGTGTGGTTGGCAGGAAATCAAAAATTTCGCTTGTTTTTCAATGAAGGCTCAACTTTAAATTGTCATTATTATTTTGTTATTTACGATAATTTAATAATTCTTTCAGAAATGAAAATTATATAGCAATAATTAATTCACATCGAAGGTTTGATAAAAATATTCAGAATAAAAAGATTGGAAATTCAATCTTGTTTTATTTAATCTTGAAGCATAAAAATGCATTATTTCATATTAGAATTATGAATTTATCATATCAAAATAAAAAAA
>MJUT01039813.1:0-10690 GCA_002080005.1 Gigantidas platifrons
GATTGTTGTCCTGCGAAATACGGTTTCTGGTTACTTTTCTTACCTTAATAAATCGCTATATTCGAATATAAATCATAAAAAACATAAGCACTTAAATCGTACCGAAATATTTAAGTTATAAAAGGAGCTAGGGGTAAGATTATCGTGTAAAGCTCCACTTTAAACAATATTTAAGCTATATCATGGCAACCATTTTATTGGTTGATGACACCGGAGTACCAGGAGGAAACCGCATACCTGACGCAAGTCACTGACAAACTTGATCACATACTGTTGTATCGAGTAAACCTGGCCTGGTGGGATTCGCACGCACAACATTAGTGATGATAGACACTGATTGCACATGTAGTTGTAAATCCAACTACAGCTATAATAAGAAGGCAGAATGCAAATTAACAGTAACAACCAAAAATGTCAGCTAAACAACATCAGTTAATAATACAATAAACAAAGGCCATGTAGGTGTTATACCGTGTACTTACCGATAAACACCTGTATTAACATATATCATGTAGGTATTATACCATGTACTTACCGATAAACACCTGTATTAATGTTTTGACATTCCTCGCCATGTCTTCGTGTTAAAAGCCATTTTACATACTTTTGTTCATAGCCAACACTTTGTGGTATAATAAGTGTCTAGAAGTAGATTTATTATATTATGAAATTAGGGGTGTGTCTGATGGTTTAGTAAGTGTCTAGAAGTATATTTATTATATCATAAAATCAGAGGTACTTTTTATGATATTGTCTTCGCCGGGTAATACAATACATTATGAGTTAATGCATTAACAAAAAGGGTAAAAAAAAGGTATGGACATGGACCTGCCTTAATCAGGTATCCCAATTGATCATGCATTGGTAACATCTTATCATATATGACATATAATATGGCTTTACAATTTTTTGACGATGACCGTAATTGATGTAGGATATTCCCACAATGCCTCGTATGCACTTAATAAGATACATACATTTTTATAAGTATAAAGTTAGATTACAGTTTGATAAATATGTGTAAATAAAAGTGCATTAAAACTCATCAAACATGAACTAAGCATACTACGGTCGTAGTTTGATTGGCGACATAAGATAATTATGTTCTTTATATTATAGACATTTGTTAGAAATGAGCACCCTATTTAATGTTAACAGCCAAACAATGCGCATTATATTGACAGTTACCACTTTACTACTTTGCATAGCACCCTACCACCCAAACATATAAAATACAATTGTTTCCTATTTGATTAAACGATCATTCTTTAAATCAGGCCGTGATTACATATGCTACAATAAATATAAATAATTTTTCGTGATGACAAAATGATAAATACTATAAGTGGACTTGTGTGGACATGATTTATGGGTTTTTTTTTCAAAAACAAGATCTTTGCCCATTTTTGCAATTAAGGGTTTCCTCAAAGTGTTGTAATTCCAAAGGGAGAGAATATTGCTCCTCTGCTTCCTGATTTTTTCTATACTTCCATGAATCTCAATATATGGCCAAACTCTGCAATCGACCCATCCAAACATTCACTTATTAAACAATACCTGTAAAAACTTATACGATATATACTCTAAGCAATCCTAATTTTCTTATGCATGTAAAAAAATTGATCCCAAGGAACTTACGTTGAATAAGGTTAACATTACAAACCAATCTTTTTAAACATATCACATTTTCAAGGAATATTTAACACCACAAAAGATAATTTTTCTTTCCTTATCGTTAATATTTAGTCTTAGGATTGCGATGCTTTTTTTTTTGCCGTCTACATTTATAATAATGTGTCCAACTTCATTGACCCTAATATCATGTTGAATTGGCCGTTATTCATAATGTGCATGATCAATACTTAGGTAAGAGAAGCTAACTCTTCTTGACACATCTTGGTGGTCTGTGCGTTTGTATGGAAATTCGTTTTGCTAGATGCTTTCATTTCTTTGTGTTATAGTATATATATGTTTTTCTCACGTATCCGTCCATAACTTTGATCAGAAAACGGTTTGTTATAACGATTTGTGTGGGACAGCATTAATCCACTATCTTTATATAAGATACTTTATAGGAATATGTATACTGTTATACACGGATGTAATAGTGGCTAACATAAACCAAATACAGAGATGTAATAGTGGCTAACATAAACCAAATACACAGATGTAATAGTGGCTAACATAAACCATATACAGAGATGTAATAGTGGCTAACATAAACCAAATAAAGAGATTTAATTGTGGCTAACATAAACCAAATACAGAGATGTAATAGTGGCTAACATAAAGCAAATACATCGATGTAATAGTGGCTAACATAAACTAAATACAGAGATGTAATAGTGGCTAACATAAACTAAATACAGAGATGTAATAGTGGCTAACGTAAAGCAAATACAGTGATGTAATAGTGGCTACCATAAACCAAATACAGAGATGTAATAGTGGCTAACATAAACTAAATACAGAGATGTAATAGTGGCTAACATAAAGCAAATACAGAGATGTAATAGTGGCTAGCATCAACCAAATACAGAGATGTAATAGTGGCTAACATAAAGCAAATACAGAGATGTAATAGTGGCTAACATAGACCAAATACAGAGATGTAATTGTGGCTAACATAAACTAAATACAGAGATGTAATAGTGGCTAACATACACCAAATATAGAGGTGTAATAGTGGCTAACATAAACCAAATACAGAGATGTAATAGTGGCTAACATAAACCAAATACAGAGATGTAATAGTGGCTAACATAAAGCAAATACAGCGATGTAATAGTGGCTAACACAAACTAAATACAGAGATGTAATAGTTGCTAACATAAAGCAAATACAGAGATGTAATAGTGGCTAGCATCAACCAAATACAGAGATGTAATAGTGGCTAACATAAAGCAAATACAGAGATGTAATAGTGGCTAACATAGACAAAATACAGAGATGTAATAGTGGCTAACATAAACTAAATACAGAGATATAATAGTGGCTAACATACACCAAATATAGAGGTGTAATAGTGGCTAACATAAACCAAATACAGAGACGTAATATTGGCTAACATAAACCAAATACAGAGATGTAATAGTGGCTAACATAAAGCAAATACAGCGATGTAATAGTGGCTAACATAAACTAAATACAGAGATGTAATAGTGGCTAACATAAACTGAATACAGAGTTGTAATAGTAGCTAACATAAACCAAATACAGAGATGTAATAGTGGCAAACATACACCAAATACAGAGATGTAATAGTGGCTAACATAAAGCAAATACAGAGATGTAATAGTGGCTAACATAAAGCAAATACAGATATTTAATAGTGGCTAACATAACCCAAATACAAAGATGTAATAGTGGCTAACACAAACCAAATACAGAGATGTAATAGTGGCTAACATAAAGCAAATAGAGAGATGCAATAGTGGCTAACATAAACCAAATACAGAGATGTAATAGTGGCTAACATAGACCAAATACAGAAATGTAATAGAAGTTTATAACAGTTCAATGCAACGATGTAATAGTAGGTAAAACTGTCCAGTATAAGAAAGTAACACTGGTTCACGTCAGTCCAGTGTATGTTGTTTGTTTGTTTGGTGGTGTTTAACGCCACTTTCAACAATTTTTCAGTTATATTGTGGCACTCAGTTTAATTGGTGAAGGAAACCACCAAGATGTCATAAGTCACTGACAAACTTTATCACATAATGTTGTACACTTCGCCTTGATCGGGATTCGAACTCACAACATCAGTGATGATGTGCACTGATTGCATAAGTAGTTGTAAGTCAACCTAACATACGATCCCCGTCCAATACAAGAATGTAATAAAAGTTAACATCCTTTCAATACAACAATGCAACAGTGGCTACAATCAGTCCAATAAACGTTAGTGAATACCGAAGAGGCAATCATAAATGGACAAACAACGTAAAGAAGAATACAGAATTGAGCTAATATATCGCTACTAATCCTGCCACCTTATATTGAAGTGTATGTATCAAGCCAGAAAGTGAGTAACCATATATTTGTATATTAGGGGTATCGATTTTACTTCTTCCTACGATTTTTCTATTGCATTTTGGAACAGTTCCGACAGTGTGATATTCTTTGTTTTTCTTCTATATTTTGAAACAGTTCTGACGGTGTGATATTTGGTTTCTACTATATTTTGGAACAGCTCTGACGGTGTGATAATTTATTTTGCTATATTTTGGAACAGTTCTGACGGTGTGATAGTTTTTTCTGCTATATTTATCGAACTGTTGAGGCAGTGTGGTATTTTTGCTTTTCTTTTTATTTCTAACATGGTTTTTTAATGTTTATTACTTAGCATAGTATACGACCTGTTTTAGTCAGTTTACTTACATGATCATCTTTGTTTTTACGTCTTAAGTTGAATGTCTTCACACCCAGAAATGCACGGAATATAAAATGGCATAGCAGTATGACGTAACAAACCATTATTGGCACACTGATTATAATGGAGGAAATATCACGTGTCTACAAAAACAAAATATGAGACGTGTATCAATGTGTATTTTTATTAGCAATATACAAGTGCAATTATGTCAACATTAAAGCATTGATACCTGCATTTACTATGTCCTGCAATGCTTATTATATCAACATATATCTTCTCTATATTACCGTATGTATGTGTTTGAATGGGTATGAAAATGAAAATTAAAAACAAAATATAAAGAACGTTTGTTAGTCACATGTTCTGATATTACATAGTCATTAGATAAATACTATTTATGTCGGCTTTCTACTCGGGAAAGCTGTTTTATAGCAATGAATGATGTACGAAATACATACACAAACTGTTTAATTACCGAGGTAATTGTGTAATATTAAAGAGGGTATTATTGTATTTAATGCCACTTTCAACATTATTTCAGATATATCGTGACGGTTAATTATATTGATGGAGGAAAACCACCAATCTGCTGCACTTCACTGACAACAAAATGGAATTATCATTGTATTTGTCATAAAGAAGATTTGTGATATGATGTTGCTATATTGAACCAGATATAGGTTACGCGGTCTATTAGAATCCTCTAGTTATAGTTTAACATACCTCGATTTCCACTTGAATAAGTTCATAAATAAGAGTTGTTACCCTGCAATTGTAATGATGTATAACATTGATTATTATGATAGCATGAACTAAAAATAACATCTATTCATTTAATATAGGAATTTATTAGCATATTTGTATTAAATTGTTCGCTGTGAGGAAATTATTTTATGCAATCAGCTTTTAAGCAAATGTATCTAATTTTATTGTATTTCCATTTTGTAAACCAAAAATGCATTGTTCCAAAGACAAATGCAATCGCAAGAGTCCTCAAAGTCTAATAGGTCAGTGATATGTTACTTTTTTCTGATATATATTGAATTCTGTATTACTTTTACTAAGGAAATGTCATTCAATGCAAATAATATTGAAACCATATAGAAAAGACAAACCGCATCGGTAGTGTAATGGCTAACGTGCTCTCCCCGAGTGCGACAAATTATCAAGGGTTCGATCTCTGCGAAATAAAGTTCCATACACCAAGATAATATCAAACCGTCACAGATGTGTATATTTCATATGCAGTCTATGAACCTGTTCACACTCATGTAAGGGTACGGTTTTGTGCATTTATTGAAGACGTACTCTGACTATGAGATAGAAGCGCTGTTCCTTTACTTTAATTTGAGATGAAGACCAAATGTATATAGTCTGTCATGTTCATTTACATAGATATCTTTACATATATCAAATACTTACAAATATCCACTGTACACAATACCAATAACTGTTCCTACTGTTGGTGAACTGTTTCCTATTGCAGCAAATATTGGATAAAACTTGAACGAGGCTACTGTAGTAAGAAGTAACCATACAGGAACTACAACAACAACAACGTTTTTATGTTATTTCGTGTTGTTCTGTTTTTTTAATCGTTTTGTCATGTATATTCTGATTGCTATTTTGTCTTATTCCGTTGATGTCATTATTAACCGAAACATGTTTCTAGATTTCTAGGATTGCACGTATTAATAGTATATCAATCATGCATCAAGATATGTCGAATCAGTTATCGGAGTAGGGTGTGAAGTCGTGTATGGACTAGATGGTATCGAATCGTGTATGGTGATGAGATATGAGGTCATGTATGGAACAGATGGTACCAGCTTTTGTATGGAACAGATGAATGAAAAAGATAATCCCGGTGTTGTATGAAACAGGAGCTAACAGGCAATATATGTAAAAGAAAGCATAGGGTATAACAATGTGTCATCTTTCCATAAAGAGTGCGAACAAATGCACCAGATGTGTCCTCATAAAATATTTACTCCATCAGTGTCGACAACTTTAACCATTCAGTGGTTCTTATTTCAAACACATTTATCCTTTGAGTGGTGCTAATGTAGAATATGTCTATCACATCAGCGATGCTAAATGTCAAATATTTGTAACCCGACATTGGTGCTAATTCCAGGAACGCTTACGCCTTCCAACTGACACACATGTCAATTTTAGTGTGCAATCCACGTAAATGTTTGGTGTATGCCACAACCATGTGATGTACGTCATAGCTATGCGTTGTACGCCACAATCATCTGATGTACATGTACGTCATTATTATGTGGTGTACCACCACAATCAAGTGATGTAAGTCATAATCAATAAAGATTTACTAACTTTGAATCCATGGTTTAACATCTGGTGATACATTGAACGAATCAGTATCCACTGATGGTATTAGCTGTAATATAAATGATGACGTACATCCAAACGCTGCAGCATAGGCATACGTCAGTCTGTCGTCACTCAACAGATCAACAGGTCTACAAGATATAAAGACAAGAACAATCATCTGATGAAGCGGTACTATCATGTGGTGATAATGGTGGTACATAATGTTGATTCGTTCTAAAACATCAATCTTAGAAATCAAGATGAACATTTATATGTTATATGATTGCAAAGCAAAGAATAGGAATTTCTATCTTGGCAAATCGGGAAACTTTACACTCGCATTAATAAGTCCAAATATACCAAAGTAGCAGATTCAGGTATGTCTGTTTAAGAAATAAATCTTTGAAGCCAGAATGCGTTTTGAGTTTTAACATGGATTGGCAGATATTAGTATTTTACAATAAAATTTACTAATATCCGCCAATCCATGTTAAAACACTTTTGGCTTTCATGATTTTTTTCGATTTTGAAATGTCCAAGAGTACAAATACGGTGGTATACTTTGATTGGAAGACGGTAATGTATATTTACGTTAGCGGAAAATGTCGAACACAATTTATTCTGCCAATGGAAAAGTCAGTCACATTCACAGGTGCATGGCCGAATGAGATTATACTATCGATAAATTGCTCGTTTGTTGACAAAGCGAAAGAAGGACGTCATGTTAGAATTGGTAATATACCATGTTTAATATGCTCCGTTAGCTTAAATGTAATAAACGATTAAATCCATATGGTATTAAATGTTGCATATAATTCAATTATTTAATCAATTTGCTGCATGTAGAAGTAGTCGTTAAGAAGAGTTTGAAGAAACCAAAGGGGCAATCAGAATCCTTATATCGAAGAAGAACAGACAACACAATGGTCAAAGGAAAACGTAGAAAAGTACAAACAACGATCTACAAAACATACATATAAAACTAAAGATCGAGTAACACAATCCCCACTAAAAACCGGGGGTGAACTCAGGTGCTCCGGAAGGGTAAGCAGTTCCTGCTCCACTTTTCATAAGGTTAATTTATACAAGATGTCGCTTAGGAGTCCTATGATCGGTATCATATATATATACATGTATAAATGTAATAGAACAAATGTCAGAATAAAATGTAAAATGAAAAATACCACACTGTTGTAACAATTCTTAAATCAAATAGCAAATTCGTACAAAGAGACAAAATCGATTCCCCAACACAAAAGTACACGATCATTCACTCTCTTGGCTTGGTTTAGTCACGTCAAGTACCGCAATAAAAAGTGCTGATAACAAGGAAGCTACTGGACCAATGGTTCCTCTTGGGTAAATTGAAATAATAACTTCAAAAGTTTTGCGGTAGCGACCATGACTTTGTTGACCGCTATGAAATATCCGTGTCACAAATGACAACGGATATGTTTCACGTATCGTAAATATTGCCCGTTCCTCTCCTCATTCATGCCTTATCATAGGGACTGTAACTAGATTAACATGACGAATGCCTTTAGTGGAGCAGGGACTGCTACCCTTCAGGAGCACCTGAGTTCAACCCGGTTTTAATGCAGTTCGTGTTACTAGATCTTTAGTCTTATATGTATGTTTTATAGATCGTTGTTTGTCCTTTTTCTTTTGGCCATTGTGTTGTATGTTCTTCTTATAATTACTGATTCTGATTACCCCTTTGGTGCCTTCAAACTCCTCTTTGTTTGTAAGTTAATAGTAACATGATGATTGTATTTCTAACGATTTTCAATACTTACATGACAATACCAGGTCTGCTACCTTTCCTATTTCGCTCTAAACAGGTCAGTAGGATTACTATGCATATCTAGAATAATTGTAAATATAAGATTTAAAATGCTGCTATGCAATAAATGATTAATTCCAATGGGTAGTTTTTTCCGGGTACTCCGGTTTCCTCCACCAGTAAAACTGACCGCTACGATATAACTGAAATATTGTTGAAAGGGGCGTTAAACAGCCTAACATCAACTCCTAAACGTGGTGAACCGCATAGATGATGTAATGGTTAGTGTGTTCGCGTCAATTACGTTAGATCGATCGCGGGTTCGATGTCGGTCGGATATAACCAAAACACGTGAAATTGATAAGGTGTCTATTTGAGGCGACATTTCCACCATTCAGCTGTGGCATATCACTATAAAATCATTAAAGAGATTGTGTCTTGTCAACAGCATATCATCATCATGTCAACATCATATCATCATCATGTCATCATGATGTCAACATCATGTCACCATCATGTCATCAACATAACATCATCATGTCACCATCATATCATCATCATATCATCATCATATATCATCATCTCCTCATCATGTCCTCTTCATGTTATCATCATGTCATCATCATGTCATCATCATGTCATAATCATGTCACCATCATATCATCATCAAGCCATCAACATGTCTTCAGAATGTCATCATGATTTCACCATCATTTCATCATCATGTCATCATGATTTCATCATCATTTCATCATCATATCATCATGATGTCATCAACATGTCACCATCCATCTTGTCATCATGATGTCATCCTGATGTCATCATGATGTCACCATCATATCATCATCATGTCGTCATTATTTCATCATCATGTCATCATCAATTAATCAACATGTCGTCGTCATGTCATCGTTATGTCATTGTCATGTTATCAGCATGGCATCATCATGTCATCGTCATGTCATCATCATATCATCATCATGTCATCATCATATCATCATTATGTCACCATCTAGTCGTCATCATATCATCATCATATCGTCATCATGCAATCATCATGTCATCATGGCATCGTCATTTCGTCATCATGCCATCGTCATATCATCATCATGTCATCGTCATGTCATCATCATGTCATCATCATATCATCATCATATCATCATCATATCATCAACATGTCACCATCTTGTCATCATGATGTCATCATCATGTCATCAACAATTAATCAACATGTCATCAGCATGGCATCATCATGTTATCGTCATGTCATCATCATGTCATCATCCTATCATCATCATGTCATCATAATTCCGTCATCAAATCATCATCATGTCGTCGTCATCATATCATCATCATATCATTCATCATGTCATCATCATGTCATCATCATATGGTCATCATATCATCATCATGTCATCATCATGTCATCATCATGTCATCGAAGCACAACTTGTCGGCATGATACATCTGATACATTATATGCATGGTTGTATGTAATATTTACTCACTCACACATCCAAACGCAGGCACTGATTAAAAAAAACATACCTCTTTGGAATTGAAATGAACACCGAATATATGTTTTAGATGTAATATTGTTGTCAGATTGGATGAGGCAAGGCGTTATTGCACATTTTAAACTCGTTTCTATGAAAACATAGCGTTTTGATATCCACAAAGATATCTATTTACGTTACAAAAAGAGCAAGGAAATCCACTAAAAATCAGTTTTTGTTTGCAAACAATTGAACAAATGTTATCTACGTGTCTAACCGTAGACATTGAGGTTATACCACCCTTCAGCACCACTCTACAACATTCGGCTTCACCTCATGCTATACACAAGTGCTTCAGGGTGGTACAATCTCAATGCCAACGGGTAGACACGTAAATGAGCTCCAAATATAATATACTAACTGACCGCTAGCACATGAGCTCCAATCATAAAACAAAAACTGACCACTAGTATATCAGCTAAACATATAATATACACTTTCCGCTAGCACATGCACTTCTAGCATAAAAAAGCGTTCTACTAACATATGAGAATAAAACAAACTTGATCTCAAAGCATAAAACAGCTTCCTGCTAGCACATGACCTCAAAATATAGGATAAGCTTAAAACTAGTAGAGGAACTCAAAATATAAGATGAACTTACAACCAATATATAAGCTCCAAATATAAGATAAACTT
>MJUT01039821.1:5873-17213 GCA_002080005.1 Gigantidas platifrons
GTGACCCACATTAGCACGACTCACCAATATTTTCTGAATAATGTTGTTTAATTATATAAATGCTACTACAACCGTGATAAATGCCTGTAAAAAAGTTGTTTGACGTTGGTGAAAAAGGAGGTAATTTTTTTTTATTTACGTTAGATAAGTTAGTTACCGAACAAGGGAGAGCACTCTATATTTTCTCAACGTAAACAAATATTGACACGATAGAAAAAGATGAGAAAAAGGGGCAAACATCGTAAAAGGTGTAAGATTTTGTTATTGTAGAATCTATCACAAGTTTGTTAACTATTATTTTGAACCTCTTTAAAGCTGTAAAATGAAAATCTTGTTTTATTTTATTACGTGACATTTTGGTCCCGTGATATGGTTCGCACATTAATGCGCCAAAACTACACAAAAAGTAAACAAACATTGACATGGAAGAAAGGGGTGAGAAAAAGAGTCAAACACCGTAAAAGGTGCGAGATGGTAAAATCTGTGACACCCTCGGGTGTCACAGATTTTACTATCTTGCACCTCTCCCGGTGTTAGACCCTATATATCTATCTCGGCTTTGGCCTCGGTAAATATCATACATTTTGTATATCTTGGAACAACATATCCTTATATTAATTGTATAATATTTTGGCATTAAATTACAAATTTTATTTGTGCCATTACATCTAGAATTTTTTCATAATACATGAAAGCAAAACAAACTGTCTTGACACTCGGGACAGTTCCAAAATACCACACTCGGGACAGTTCCAAAATACCACACTGTTGGGACAGCTCCAAAATACCACACTGACGGAACAGTTCCAAAATACCACAATGTCGGGACAGTTCCAAAATACCACACTGTCGGGAAAGGTTCAAAATACCACACTGTCGGGACAGTTCCAAAATACCACACTGTCGGGGAAAGGTTCAAAATACCACACTGTCGGGACAGTTCCAAAATACCACACTGTCAGGAAGGTTCAAAATACCACACTGTCGGGACAGTTCCACAATACCACACTGTCCGGACAGTGCTAAAATACCATGCTTTCGGGACAGTTCCAAAATACCACACTGTCGGGACAGTTCCAAAATACCACATTGTCGGGACAGTTCTAAAATACCACACTGTCGGAACAGTTCCAAAATACCACACTGTCGGGACAGTTCCAAAATACCACACTGTCGGGACAGTTCCAAAATACCACACTGTCGGGACAGTTCTAAAATACCACAATGTCGAGACAGTTATAAAATACCACACTGTCGAGACAGTTCCAAAATACCACACTGTTGGGACTGTTCTAAAATACCACATTGTTAGGACAGTTCTAAAATACCACACTGTCGGGACAGTTCCAAAATACCACACTGTCGGGACAGTTCCAAAATACCACACTGTCGGGACAGTTCTAAAATTACACACTGTCGATCGGGACAGTTTTAAGATCCAATAAAAAAATTTGTAGAAAGAGTCAAAATTGATTAGGTAGATTGTTCGTATTACTATTTGTCTCGTGACAGATATAACACTACTAGAATAAGTTAATATTTTACATTATAATTACTTAATTAAAACACGATATCTGTCCCCTTCTTATAGTATGCATTGTAACTTTTGTCTAAAAATGAATGCAGACACACTTGTTTGTGTTGCCCTATTATGTGTCTTTACGTTCTGAGTTTCGTCTTGTAATGTCTGTTACACATTTCGCATACAAACGATGTTTGGTTCGTCTTTGCCTCCAGTTAACGTTGTTTGCAGGAGGGCGCATATTTTATTTACGTTATTTATGGGTGGTTTTTTTTGCGTATAGTGGTATCGTGTTGTTTTTGTTTTGTTTTTCTTTGTCTTGTGTGCCCAATATATTGCCAGTTTCTCTGGATTGTTCTTTTTTTTATTGCTCCTTCGGTATTCTATCGACCATGATAGTAACATCACCACAAGCACACCCCTCTTTACCATATGGTAGTTATAACACTTCAATCAGTATATTTAGTTGGATTACTTATTTTAATTAGTATTTTAATCTAACCTTCATTAGATTTTTTTTATTGGTTTATTACTTAGACTAATATGTAATTCTGAAATCTTGAAGTTGTTAATTTCCCACAATACAATAGCCGAAAGAAAAATGGACAAAAGGACAAACAGCAATCTACAAAACACTACACAGAAAACTAATGATTGAGTAACACGAACCCCACTAAAAACTGGGGGTGAACTCGGGTGTTCCGGAAGTGTACATATGCAGTTCATGCTCCACATATAGCACCCATTGTGTTATTCTTGTGACAAAGTAGGGACCGGGTTGCTCAGTGAGTTAGGTAGTTGGATTACCTAACAACTCATATAAGCCTATCACCAATACCACGTGGGTGCGCTCCAGGCTTTGTAAATTACAAAAAGGGTGCACTCGACTCACAGCCGCAAGTGATAAAGTTTACCAGTTGCTTGCACATTGTCGGTGGTTCTCTCCGGGTAATCAGGCTTCTTCCACCACTAAAACTGGTCGCCATGATATAGCCGAAATATTGCTGAGAGTGGCGTTAAAACACCAAAAATCAAATCAATCAAATCATTGCTAGAAAGCAAGTGATGGTAAAAGTATATGTTTGTTTTAATGTAAAGTGTAACATTTTAAATATGGCGAGAACAAGTTGCATTCTATAACTTGATACTGATATCCGCTTTGTACTGGACCAAAACTCTTAGTTGGATTTTATAGTGCTAGCTCACTGTAATGACAGTCCACGGGTAGACATGTCTCTCCCTTGGACACATTATCAGGATTCCGAGCCAAGTAATATTATCTCTTACTCCTTAATGGTACGCACTTAGCAGAGAAGCAACATATGTCATTTTTTAGTCTTTGGTTTGACCCGACTGTGGCTCGATCCCACGTCCTACCGCTTCCGAAGCGAGTGCGCCAGCCTAATCATTAAACCACGGCTATTACGTTTTGATTAAGTAATATAGATGTCCGTGAGGGTCATCACAGCTTAATGACATTAACATTTATTGATGCTTCAGCAGGTTTGTTGATATTTAATAATTGCATAGTACTGTTAATTTTTTTTCACCATTTTTGTTATGGCACCTAAATGGAATCAAAACCTCGAATCTGTACAGAAAGCAACACATATGATATTCCATTTACTTTCATTTTTGTGGAATTTCCAATTCTTCTTTCAGAATTATGTATTTTAACATTTGATTTGTTGCCATGAGAAGGTTTGTAATTACGACATTCACGTGTGAATTGATAGGTTGTACTTTTGGTGTATGGTGTGATGTTGTGCAAAATATGAATTACCCACAATTCACTTCCGGTGTAGTGTAGTAGAATAATATATAATAATAGTAAAATACCAAAGATTCACTTTTTGGATAATGAGGAAATGTGCAATAGCTTTGATTCGTATTCCGATGTAGTGTAGTAGAAAAATAACCATTATTCACTTTTTTGTGTGCTGGGGAATGTACAATAGTTATGATTCAAATTCTGTTGTAGTGTAGGGGTAAATTATCCATGATTCATTTTCAATTTGTTATTATCAGCATTTCTATGCAAACAACTTTTTTTGTTGTTTCGTATTCAGATTTATTATATTATTATTAATTTGACAATTTCAATATTATTATTGACCAGTGGCGGAGCATATAATATATATCATATAGATACATTCTTCTATTGAATATGCATATTTTCAGATTCTAATTTTACTATGAAAAAATTCGGACATCTTATCAAGCTAGCTAGACTTAATTATTGGTTTGTGACACAGTCCGTGTGTTTTACACCGGGTTTTGCATGTATTTCAGATAAGCTATCAAGATACAACAGAAACCATTCCAGCAAGAAATCTTTCCACAACGGGTTCATCAAGATCCGCTGTACTATGTAGCTTAAATCCTGGTCGTCGATACCAAATTGAATTATCTGCTAAGACTAGTAAAGGGTTCGGTGATCCTGTACATTTATTTGTTTTTACCCAACAGTCAACCCCCAGTATCCCTCCATCACCAAAGAAAATCAATGCAACGGCAACAACAATTACCATAACGATTGATCCCGTTGTGCTGACAATGGGACCACTTACATCATACTTAATTTATGTCCATGATATCACTTCAGCGTCAGGAAAACGTAAGAGAGCAGTCAATAATCCACCTGGATATCAGACTGGAAAACTTCTGCCGAATCAGGTTTTGACTACGACCTACTTTACAGTTGGCGATGGCAAGGTTTATAATGGAGTACAAAATAATCCGCTGGCAACCGGTCATAAATACGACATTTACCTGGAAATTGAGAGTTCCTTGTTGGGCATCACTAAGACGAGTTACAGTAAAATGGTAGAATCTAACACCCCTACTGCAGCGCCACCTGTTCCTGTTACTGTCTCCAATGATTATACAGGTGTAATCGTAGCCATTATTGTAATTTTCGTCTTGATCGTAATAGCTATTGTTGTCATATGTATTTTATATTGGTATCGTCGAAATAGGAGTTATTCCCCTTATACCACACAGTTTGACGATAAATTAAGTGGAAATATATACAGCCATGTTGATGAATACGATCCACACAAATATTGGAATACTATATCCTCCCACAGAGAGAGTCGATACATTGTGGCAGGGCGTGAATTATTACCCCCTGATGGAATTAATTTTGATATAAATGGGGTAGTGGAATCAAAGCATGCCCCAGTAATTACCTTCCAACAGGAGTTTCATGATCTACCTCACGGACAACTGGCCTCATGGAATACAGCATTAAAAGGCAGGAACCAGAGGAAGAATCGTTTTCCTCATCTTTTACCGTATGATCACTCTCGAATAATCTTAAAACCGGACGAAAATTCGTCAGATGACTATATTAATGCTAATTTTATCCATGGGTATCAAAAACAAAATGCTTACATCGCCTCACAGAGCCCGTTCAATGATGAGACTGTGTTAGATTTTTGGAGAATGATTTTCCAAATGAACGTGTCTGTTATCGTCATGATTACAAATATCGTTGAAGATAATATAGTCAAATGTACCAAATATTGGCCGGAAGAGAAGCAAGGAAAAGTCACATACGGAAACATTTTCCTTGAGCTAATTGACACTTTGGAATTTGCTTCCTATGCTATAAGAACATTGAAGTTTAAGCCTAGCAATAGTTCTACCAGGATTATACATATATTTGACTTTTGCTCATGGCCTAATCATGGCGTTTTGGATGATCCAATACCTCTATTAGAGATGAGATTTAAGGTACGAGAATACCACAGCGACTCGCCCAGTTCTCCGCTATTAGTTCACTGTGGAACTGGAGTTGGACGGACAGGAGCGTACATAGCTATTGATAGCCTGTTAGAACAGTATGATAGAGAGGGTCGTATTAGTGTTTCTGCATTCGTGAGACGCATGAGGAAGAATCGAATCCAAATGGTTAGAACTGCAAAACAGTATATTTTCATTTACGACTCAATTTTCGAAGGTAAGCATGCTGGAAAGACTAGAGCAGGGTTGGATTTAAAGGAAAAATATCACTTGTTGACAAGGAAAAATGCAAAAACGAAACATTCATATCTGAGAGATCAGTTTGATTGCTTGTGTAGATATACTCGGAAATTACATTCGGCGAACTGTTCAGCTGCCTTATCACACGCTAATTTAGACAAAAATAGGTTCCCTGATGTTATCCCGAGTAACACATACCGTGCTGTTCTAAGTACACCTGGAGGGGTAGGTAGAACTGATTATGTGAATGCTGTACTTCTAGACAGCCACCGAAACAAAGACCATTTCATTGTCACACAGACGCCATTACATACTACCGTTATTGATTTCTGGAAACTTGTTTACGACCACAAAGTACACACTATCGTCATGATGGAAAATTACAAACATGAAGACGACACATGCGCAGAATACTGGCCGGAAGAGAAAAAAATGAAACAATTCGAACCATTTTTTATTGACAACATTGCTGTATATCAACAAGATAATATAACAATTCGACATTTTAAGATTCACAGTATGCTTAACCCAAACGTCCAGGCCCGAGAAGTCAGACAGTTTCAGTTTAATGCATGGAATGATGCCGATTTTGTTCCGAAATCAAAATCAATGATTCTTGATCTGATAGACATTGTAAAGGATTGGCAGAACGTGTCATCTGATGATGAATGTCCAATCATTGTCCATTGTAAAGATGGTGCTACCCATAGTGGTCTTTTCGTTGCCGTTAGCAACATTTGTGCCATGCTGGATGATGGTGACGTAGATGTGTTTCACACAGTAAAGCATATTAAGAAACGGAGAACACAAATTGTAGATCTGGTGGTAAATATGAATAAATTAATAATTCAAACAGTGCAGGGTAATGGTGTTTAATGCCACTTTCAACAATATTTCAGCTATATCGTGGAGGTCAGTTTTAGATAGGGAAAACCAGAAAAAAAACTCACTGAAAAGTCACTGACAAACTTTATCACATAATGTATCGAATACATCTAGCTATTAGCAGAATTCAAACTCACAACTTTAGTGGTGAAAGGCACTGATTGCATGTGTAGTTGTAAATCCAACTGCCACACGATCACGACAACCACAGCTCTTTCACACAATATACAAGATTGCCTACATACACATGTAAATGTGTTTCATCTAATTAAATCACTGGTATATCTTAATAAAATTAAATACAAAAAAACAATAGCACACTGTCAGAACAACTCCAAAATATAATGGAAAATATGTTAATGATAAGAAAACTGATCTTTTGTAGAACGTTTGTTTAGAAATGAAATTGGAAATTATCTATAATTTTATGTATTTTTTAGAAGTTAATATATGTTTTCTAAAAAGATGATTATTTATATAAATATAAGTTCATATTTAAGCTTTCAAATGCTGTTAAATTTGCCTTTAAAATATATAATATATATTTCTCCAAAGAAATTGAGTTTGAAATAAAAGATTGGTTTGACCTATCTTTAATGTGGTTTGTTAAATGTATAATGCTATGCTTTCTTCTCTCAAACAACTACATTAGGATAAGTGAAACAAACAACATGATATTTAATGTGTTATTAGCTCATCCGAACCAAATAGTCATGTGAGCTTTTTCCATTAGTTTGTGAACGTCATTCATCCTTCTGGCCGTTTGTCTGAGCGTTTGTCCGTCAATATTATTTACATTATTATCATCTCTGCTGGAACTATATGTCCGGTAGAATCAAACTGCTGAGGAATGTGTTCAAACAAATAATGCCCAAGGTAAACATGGCAACCATGATCAGTAACAGAAATTGCCAATTGCTGCAATGTTTTAGCTAGATAAAGAAGCAATTAGGATTATTTATAGTGAATCTAGCACACATTTTTATATACATGTATCAGTTAAAATTAAACTGTTGAGGAATGTTTAAAAAAAATGTTGTCCATGACAACCTTATGTTTTGAAATATTAAAACGAAATGATGTGTTATTTGATATTTAGTTTTATGTGTATGTTTTGTAGATCATTTGTTGTCCTTTTTATTTTGGCCATTTTGTTGTCTGTTCATCTTCGATTAATGGCTTCTGATTACCTCCCTTTGGTATCTTCGCACTCTTCTTATAGCATACTGATAGTGAAACAATATTGTAAAATACTTGCCAACCTCTGTATTATTAATACATTGTATTCCAGGAACAATACCGCTTCTGTTACAAGGTTTTGTGGGACTATATCAATATGCGTCTTCCAGGAGGAACCTTGACCAATATGATGGATCATACTCAACCTGATAAACTCTACAACGTCGGAAGTTTAAGTCTTCCCTCTTATACATCTCATCTGGAATATTCGCAATTCGATTACGCTGCGTAGATCTCTGTTAAAAACATAATATTATGTAATTAGTATATCAAGTAGAGGTTAGTCAAGACAGGGTAATTAAGTGAAAAAAATGCTTTGATGGAGGTGGTTTTCAAACAATGTGTGAGAAGCCAAAAATGAGTTTGGCGCTATTTAAGGGGGCACCATACACTACAGGGAGATAATTCTTTAAGATCAGTTGAACGTTTTGATCATAATGTTTGTATGCAGATTTCAAGCATCTCGGTGATCAAAATCACAGAGAGAAAAGCTGATAATATGTGGCTAGTGAATTTATAGCTCTGAGTCTGTTGGTTGAAATTTGTTAAAATTTTGATATTTATTACAGTGGATATAGTCAAATACACTGCCAAAAGAAAATTAAACAAGCAGATAAAATTTTACCTGATGTGTATGGTACCACCTTAAAAAGTATAAATTACTCACTTATACTGCTGCAATATTTCGATCATTTCCATCATCAAATAGCTAAACAATATGCCTGCTATATCCATTGTATGCTAAATGCCATTTTGAGAATTTTCATCAAATGGGATACAGTTTTATAATATACACTCCCCCCCAGAAGTTGTAAATCAGACCACAATGAAGATTTGTGAGATCCAATCCCATCTATACGTTCGTTTAATATTTTCTTTGACCTTAAATATCTTGAACATGGCTGGCAATAAAGTGTATAACTTTTTACTTGTTGAAGACTTGAACACGGTTGGCAATACGTCTTTTAACGTGTTCAGGACTTGAACATGGTTGACAATACGTCTTTTAACGTGTTCAGGACTTGAACATGGTTGACAATACGTCTTTTGACGTGTTGAAGACTTGAACATGGTTGTCAACACGTCTACTTAAACATGGCTGGCAATACGTCTTTTCACATGTGGATGACTTAAACCTGGTTGGCAACACGTTTTTTGACGTGTTGAAGACAATATTGTATGCCTAATATATCTGCCAATATATTAATTAATGGGATGATGGGAATGTTTGCTTAACTCGCATTTAAGATTGTACTTACTATGATCTGATAGTAATACAATGTTGGTGCATTTAATTGGCTTAGCGATTACATGTGATGTCGGGTGCCAAGTAACACATTTTTATTATTATTATTTTAAATATTTGAGTTTCATCGGGATAAAAAAAAGAGTTGATAAGAACAAAAAGAAACATTTATCTCATGTATTATTATTTTCATTTTTGCGAATTATAGCCCCCATGATTGTGTTTTTATGAATTTAAATAGAAGAAAGATTATCCAAGTCACAAAGGATTGTCGAGAAAGGAAACGATCTGGTTTCCAAAATAATCAACAGTGCAAGCAGCAAGCACATAGCCTACACGACGCGAACGAACTGAGCAAGAATGGCATCATATATACACGGATGCGTTTTTATCTCCACTCTCATTTATGGCAATTTTCAATATTTGATTTTAAATATTTCAATATATTAAGTTTGAAAAACATGATAACTTTATATATGTTTGTTGTTTTTAATGATGGGCAACAAGAGAATAAATGTGATTCATCCTCCATTGATAGACAATGTCTTCCTTTTAAAAGTGGCTTAGGCATAGTCTATAAATATTCACATGAACATTACTCTGTTCGTTCGTAGTTTAAGTTGGTGTAAAGTATGTATATTATTCGGCTTGCCTAGAGCATATCTTGCTTGTTATTCACATACTGCCAAATGTGTTTTATTTTATTTTATTTTTTATTGTCTGTGATATATTTGTCCGTCCATAAGTCTACATTTTATTAACGGTAATTGCATGGTAAATTATTTAATTTAATTTTGTTTTTTAATTTAATTTGTTAACTTTTACTTTGTTATCATGAAAAGAAATGTGTTTTGCCTTAAAGTTAATTTTCTGTGTTATAATTTATTATTATATATATAGTGTTTTGTCTTAGCGTTTCATGGCATTTTTAAGATTACTCCACATCATTATGTTGTTGTTTGACTAGAGGAGACATGCAACAATAACTCGGAACAAAATATTCAGCTGTTTATATTCGTCAAAACACTTATTCCTATCAACAAAAGTAAAACTTACTATAATACAATTTGGTGACAATGCACTATCATTTGCAGATAAAAGTGCATTCAGGTGGCAAAGTGTCGAATGCTGCCTCATTATATGTGTGGCATATCTTTTGTAAATGGACCAGCCAAAAGTCGTGTACAGCCTAGTACCATACAATGGGCGTGCATTTACAGCCAATGCCTTGTGCCAACACATAGCATTTACTATAAAATTAAGGTTAAATATAGTATAATGACAGTGTTGTTGTGACAGACCTTATTGCATCGAGTCGTCCCGGACGAGCTGCGATATTAGTGATAATGTATGTCGAGACTTTCAAAATTGCTTTTATCGTTAGTTTAACTTCATAATGGATTTGAAGAATAATGTATGTGGAGATCTTCAAAACTGCTTTTAGTGCCAGTTTAACGTCATAATGGGTTTGACGTCACACTGACCGATAACTTTCAGTATCAGAGTCATTTCCTTGATACTGACAATATATCTTGGCGAGATCAAAGGGCAGATTAAATCTACAAATTACCCATAAATCCACATAACAAACTGTTTTATAGACATTGGTTTACAATAAAAATGTTATCCATTAGGCCACATTTAATGGATGTAGTATTTTTATTATATTTATTATTTAAGCGGTCAGTAGAATTATGAGATAGTAGAAGAATTAGTCTCTAGTCATGCGCATGCCTTGTAGAAATTTCAGTATTATTTATGAATATAATTTGTTAGTTTATGAAATTGTGAAAATTTATTTGTATCAATACTATTATTGTATTTATTAAATTATTTGATTTTTTTAGATCTTCTTTATTATGGATTAATACAAATATCATACGGATGTATGTTATTCTTATTGGGGGGTTGAGAATTATGGTGTTTAACGACACTTTCGACAATATTTCAGTTATATCGTGGCGGTCAGTGTTATTGGTGGAGAAAACCGGAGAAAACCACTGACCTTCCGAAAGTCACTGACAAACTTTATCACGTAGTGCTGCATCGAGTAGACCTCACCACCAACGAGATTCAAACTCGCAACGTTGGTGGTTAAACACAAAAAAACATATACTATAAAAACATTAAGGCATAGGTGGTCAACCTGAATTCATCTGTTATTTATATCAGGCTTTGTCATATGTTATGTTTGTTTGTTTGATGATGTTTAATGCCACTTTCAACAGTATTGCAGTTATATCGTGGCGGTCAGTTTTATTGGTAGAGGAAACTAGAGAACCTGGAGAAATCCATCGACCTGTCGCAAATTGCTGACAAATTTTATCACATAATGTTGTACACCTCGCCCTGATCGAGACTCGAACATCAGTGGGGATAGGCACCAATTGCATAGGTAGTTGTAAAAGGTCGATTTAACTAATTCTGTTCAGCACGAAATGATTTTGTGTCTCTGGAGAAA
>MJUT01039821.1:36199-47645 GCA_002080005.1 Gigantidas platifrons
TATATATATATATATACAAATCTCTAGATTAATTTCCGAACGTTGCGGCCTTGCGGCCTTCCTCAGCAGAAGTTTATTACATATAAATGAAAAACAAACAACATGGTGTTATAATGGAGATAAAAGAGTTTATGACGTTGATTTCCCGGAATATTGTTGATGAAAAGTCAATGCCGATCCAATTTTGTGTTTAGGCCTAACGGCTCAAAAGTTTTAAGTTGCTCCTTAGTTTCCCTGTAAATTTTGTCACCGTTTCCGGTTTTCTCAATTCCTATGACTTTGAAATTTTGATCGCAATGGTTTTCTGACAAAAATGTTTTGCAACAGGATCTTCCACTTTCTGGGTTCTTATTTTTGAAAAATTCAATAGCATTCGTTGATAAAACCTATCACCAGTTTGTCCGACATGTTTTCACATTCTGTACACAGAATACAACAAATGACTCCAACAGTTTTACAATTTATGCTGCCTTGAATGTTATAGGTATTACCGTCGTTATCTTTGAAAAATGTTGATACAATAATATGAGAACATAAAGCATAGTTTTTCCCGCATGCCCTACATCCGTTTTCCTTGCTATAACATTTGAAATTATGTTTGCGGTGTACCAGTATATCTTTAATATGTTTATCTCGTTTATATGACACTATAGGCGGTTCATCAAAAATCCTTTTCATTTTTTTCAGAATTATATAAAATTTTCATATTTTTTTTGAGAATTTCATGGATATTTGGCAAGGCTTTTGAATAGCACACTATTATTTAGTTTTTTAGTGTTGTATTGTAGTAAGGTTTCTCTATCAAGATTGTCCTCTTTTTTCATTTACTTGTCCACCATGTCATTTGTATATCCTCTTTTACATAAATGTGTTTTAATTTCTGTCCGGCGAATACTGTAGTCCTCATCCTCTGAGCAAATTTGTTTTGCTCTGATTCCTAGACCGTATGGAATTGCGGTCTTTACCGAGTTTGGATGACTTGATGTTACATGCAAGTATATGTGTTTGTCTGTGTCCTTTGAAAAGAGATCAGTTTGGATAAATCCGTCTTTTATTTTAATATTGACATCTAAAAATTCAATTTGCTGTGAAGAAAAACGTAACTCAGTTTTAATTCGCGGATGAAGTGAATTAGCCAATTTGTGAAATTCTTGAAGTTGTTCTAGTCCATGTTCCCACAAGCCCCTTACATCATCAACATATCTCCAGTAATGCGTAGGTAAGCCGTCACTTTTTTCGAACAATTCCTGTTACCATTCCCTAAATATGTACATGCATAGTTCATTTAGAGGTGGGATCCTATTGCTGTGCCCTCCGTTTGAATATAATGTTTACCTTTAAAACAGAAATGATTATTTTCGAGTACCAAATCTAACATATTTAAAACACAAACTGTTGGTATAGATGGATTTTGACGCTTTTGTAATGCCTTTTCACACGCAATCCTTGCTTCCTTTCTTGGAACACTTGGGTATAACGCTTTGACATCTAAACAAAACATAAAAGAATTTCCAGGTAATGGTTGTGGAATTTTATTTAGTCTTTGTAGAAATTCCGTTGTATCCTTTATGTAACTTTTTAAATTGCACACATTTTCCATTAGCTCCGATAAATTCTATTGATGTAGTAAGATGTGTTGCATGACAGCTCCGAGAAATTCTCTTGATGTAGTAATGTACGTTGTCTGGCAGCTCCGAGAATTTCTTTTGGTGTAGTAAGATATGTTGTTTGACAGCCCCGAGAAAGTATCTTAGGTGCTACGCACCTCGGCCTTCAGCTGAGTACTCATGCTGAAAAAAGAGACCCGTTATATCCAATACGGGCCTCTTATTTTCTTTCAATAGTACTGTATCCTATACATATATAGAAATTCAAAATATTTAAAAGAAGTATATATATTATCAGGTGGATACATTTATGTTCAGGTCGCTTCTATACAGATATATCATGTTTGGGAGGGGTATTTTTCGTCTCTCGACTGGTATTTTTCACAAATACCCATCCCAAACATGATATATCTGTTTAATTACACCGAATATTATTTAGAACACTGGCCAAATAAATAATACCTTTTGTTTGTCGTTTTCAGGACCTAACATGATGTATCTGTTTAATTCTACCGAATGATGTTACATTTTTTGTACATAAAACGCACAACTGTTAACGTTTTACAAATTTTGTTACAAGCGTGTCGGTGAAGGGTAAAAACGGCAAATACGATTTTGCAAATACCATGAAAAAAAGTTAATTCTTATGCAAATACACCTACATGAAGTAAAATTCTGCAAATTCCCAATGCAAGGCCTGGATTTGTAAACAAATTATACGGCTATTAACCAATCTGAATCCAGCATTCTTATATAAGGTGTAAATAAATTTAAGATAACTTGTCACAGTTGATTTGACTTTTACCTAGTCCTCTGTTACTGTACTTGTAGTGATTTATACCATGTTATAATCAGGATTAACGTGACAGAATTTAAACTTTTTTGGTGTTTATAATGTGAGTATAAAGTTACAAGGAAGTCTGGCTACAGTACCAATAGTTTATAGTCTACGTACCGGTGTACTAGTTCAAACAAGAGGAAAAGAGAGCTTAGAGGTGAGACTATTTTTGTATTTAGGTAATATATATAATATACATAACAATTATTATGATTTATGTCTTCACATATTATTCCAGAACGTGCGGTTCAAGGATATTTAGATATTTTAAGTATCATACATGTTCAACTATTGTGTTTCTGATTATCTAATTACTTAATTACGGTCGGTTCGTTAGTTGTTGTTTTTGTTTTTGTTTTTTTAGAATTGCGAGAATATATTTTAAAAGTTTACGTACTCGTCCTTTCTGAACATAAATTACGCCAGATTTGAAAATATGTGTATCCTGCATTGTATGTATTGATCAATTGCTTAAATAAACAAGTTGTTGATATTCTTTTTTAACTAAGATTTCTATCAAGAGTCATACATATTAATTATATTATACACTTATCATCCTTGTAAGCGTGTCATACTACGGATTGTCTGGCCCTCGAAAGATTATGTCACCCGAGGGCTGTCATATCACACTCTTTAAGGTTGATAATTGTTTTATTACATCGAATATCTACAAGTATTTCATAAGTTAAAAGTATAATATTTCCAGATGAATGTTTTCATTGAGAATAAGATTGGAAAATTATGCACAGAATAAAGAAAAAGGTTAGGGTTTATATGTATAAATTAATTACATTAAAAAAAATAAATCATTTGAAACAAATTTCATGTAATTATTTTTTTCAAATCTGTTAAAAGTTTTCACAGTAATGTTCAGAATCTATTCAGAATTTTGAGTAATGTTCAGAATCTGTTCAGAATTTTCAGCAATGTTCAGAATCTGCTCAGACTCTGTTCAGAATTTTTAGCAATGTTCAGAATCTGTTCAGAATTTTCAGTAATGTTCAGAATCTGTTCAGAATTTTCAGCAATTTTCAGAATCTGTTAAGAATTTTTAGCAATGTTCAGAATCTGTTCAAACTCTGTTCAGAATTTTTAGCAATGTTCAGAATCTGTTCAGAATCTGTTCAGAATTTTCAGTAACGTTCAGAATCTGTTCATAATTTTTAGTAATTTTCAGAATTTTCAGACACTTTTCAGAATATCTAGCACAAAAACTGGTCTGTTCAGAATCTCTTGACTTTGTAGTGCAGTAATACTAAATGTAAGATCTTCATCTCTGATTGTGAGACTATACAAGAAACAAAACCGCATGTATACAGTTTTTCAAAAATGCGGTTTAGCCAGGTTGATAGAGGAGACAGTTATTAAACTTCCAAGTTCCACGACCTCTTTCTTGATTATGAAATTGGAAAAAGACTGACACTTGAGAATGGTCGAATAAATAACACCTACCTTTACTTTAAGCATATTTATTGTCAAACAAATACAGACAATGGATCAGACACAAGTTATAAACTTACGAGGTCTTCTCCGTATAACTCCTGGAAAATATTCCATTCTCCCTGCGTATTTTAGAAGTGTTACTTAGTGACACCAGCTTACTTTTGAAATTTAAAAAAAAAAAAATAATAATTCGGCGAGTCCCCATTTGGTCAATAGAGTGCCATTAAAATGAGACCATGTCCCTGGGCTGAGATATCTAGCATAAGGAAATTTCCTTTCTAATAATATTTGTTGTGGCTGTGCAAAGAAACCATTTTTAAACATTATAGCAATCCCGCAACTTGTCTTGTTCAGAGGGGAAAGGAAGGCACTACACCCCCATTCGGTTTTATTTTTATTTTGAACACCGAGTATGAACTGGAACAATTATGTCACGCTCTAAGTGTTTTAAATCTTCCATCTTTTACGGAGCTTTTCAGACCCCGAATAATCAAATTATAGTTTCTGACCCAATGCTTCAACGACAAACGTTGACTTGTTTCATCGATTTGTTTGTCATTAGTTGTTCGGATTGTTTCATCATGAAGTGTTTGGAATTCACAATGAGCGTATTCGACATGACATTCAATTGTTGTTATATTTTCTTTTACCCTCGTCATTTCGCCTCGCTGAAAAATAATTCAACTCCTATGATTAGTATTTAGTTGTGCAGAACATTTTCAAGTGTCTTCAAAATTTTTACATTGGAAGTTAGACATGATTGATAACAGCAACTACAACACATGTCAATAAACGAGAGGTATGCACGAGAAAGAAAACTCAATTGTGTTAAATTTCTGCTTAGATTTATATCTTTCCGTCACTTGTGATAAGTATTATAAGATAAGTTACATCTATCGTCTTTTTGAACTACTTGAACATCAATAGATAGCGTAGAAAAGGACTTTTATGATCATCACTTAAACCTCAACCATTAATGTTTGAGTCCAAAGCGGAAGCTCTTAAAATATATTATTTCATTTCTCATTAAATTTCTTATTAAGAAATATTTCTAAGAATAACTTAGATAACTATATTATACTTTATTTCATTACATTTAAATATAGCATGTGATATTTCACTTTATAGTAATTCATTTTTGTAAAGTAACCTTTAAATAGCCCAACATAAGTGGTTGAATGAACCAAATAACAATATATAGTATATACGTTTACATGCCCATAAAATAATAGGCAAATCTGTTCATTTTGCGATAGCCCAACAGATGGATCGAGATGGACACTGTAATTTAATAAGTATTAAATTCATTATACACACATGCACTGAACTTACAAATATATTATAAAGATGTAAATAAGAAACACGTTATCAGGAAACATGTCATTAAAAGTGTATATGTAATAATATCAAATAAAATACAGTCAAACCTGTATTAAGAGGTCACCCTTGGGACAAGGAAACATGTCCTTATAAGACAGGTGACCTCTTAAAAGAGGTTTAATTCATATGGCATTTTCAATGACCTTACAAGAAAATGGTGAATGTTTAAGAAAGGTGATAGCTTAATAAAGGTGACCGCATGGGCAGGTTTGACTGTATACAAAACTCTGTCTTCAACGATTCCACCGACGAGGAACAACCATAATTTCTGTCTTAAAAGGTAGCAAACTACATTTTAATGTAACGCTTGAAACCTGCGTACAGAACCCAATGCTGGGAAGATCGTTTCGAGAAGCATACTTTGGACAGTATTAAAATATATAGGGGCCATCGTGGTTGTAATCGTATGGTAGTTGGATTTCTAACTACCTATGCAATCCGTGCTTATCACAACCTACGTTGTGAGTTCGAATCCCGTTTCCACTTGTATTTATTTCATGTGTATCACATATTGTTTGTGACATATCAGTTGAAATGCACATTTTCCTAACCATATCAAGTTTATACAACTTTGTACCAAAATGATTAAAACACTTGTCTTTGATTTAGAGTTTTCTTGGCATGTATCCACCAAGTGTCCCCTTTTCCCACTGGTTAAACACCGTACAGATTTGACATTGTTACATTTGTCTTCCGTTGTCTTCGCTGTGTAGTAAGGTGGTTGTCGTTTTCTTGATTTAGATGTTTCTGTCTTTGATCACATTCCCGCCTTTGTTTGAGCTCTGTTTATCCGTTTTTCGTTATTGGAATCATCTGCTATGGGGTTCAATACGTATTCCTGTACCAGTCGCCATCCCAACTTAGAAGAATCGGCCAGTTTAGTAATATTTATCAATTTTGTACTAAATCATTACCTTCAGGTGTGTTCTCCTTAGCTGATTTCACTTTCTGTAGGGTTTCTTCCTCAACTTTTAATATCAAACGTGCTTCCTTCGACGTTGACAATACTTTCACGCAGTGTTTGAATTGGTTTTCGTGTCTTTTTCTCTGAAATTTGTAATTATCGGAAAGATTTTCCTCTATCTTATATTGGCTGTTTAGACCCTTTCGTTTTATTGCTCCCAAAACTTATTAAAACAATATTAAAATTATTTGACTTTCCAACCATTCGACTTTGATCGTATCTCATAAAGATACTCTCACTGAGTGTGGTTAATTGTGATTTTAAACCGTGTCGGATCAAAATAAAGACTATACATTTGGTATGTGTTGCTTCCCTGATAAGCATGCAGCATTACGGAGTAAGAACATTGTTTCGGAATCAGCATAGTGTGTGCGACATGTCTATCCGGGGACTTGCTTCAGTGAGCTGGTACGTTGTGCAGAAACGAATAAAAAGGACCACAAAGAACATCTTAAAGAGCACAAAGAACATTTAATCATATGGAAGTTAAAATGTAATGCATGTCATTTGATGAAAGAAATACATAATTCATATTATATTTTGTGCTTTATTGGTAATTTAAACGTTCAAACATTTGAAAATTGTACAATTTTCGATTGGTATCGATTTGGTACAGTAATGAATATTTGTATGATGTAAAAACATTTCAGAGTTTTTATAAACTACATAATTAAAAAACAGTAAGTCTACAGTAAAGAATGAGATGGTAACACACATATACAATATAATTTATCTTAATATGTAGAAATGATTTGTTTTCTGGAAATGTCCACAAGTTAAAATTATCATAGATTTGCTAATTTCCATTATTAAACCAAACAAATTCAGTAAAACCTCGTTATAATGCCCCTCGTTTCTTTTGCCACCTCGCTTACCGCCATAAATTGTGTGTGTCCCCTTTTCTAATTTCCCCATTGATTATATAATGTATTTCCCTCGACCTATCGCCAAGCCCCTTTATAATGCCAAAATTTGACTGGACAAATGGTGGCAATATAACGAGGTTTTACTGTAGTAGCAATCGAGGCAAAATCGAAACCTCTAAGCCACACATATGTCGCCGTTAAAATTTCTGACTTAGTACATACACTTAAATATATAGGAGCGGAGTCGAACTAAGATCATGGGGTCAACCCCCTCCCCTCTCCATTCTTAGTAAAATGATGAAGTAAGAATTCAAATGTTGTTTCCGCCCTTACTTTACACAGTTTATGTAAGAATTTGAAGGACGCACATAACGTTATACGAACAACAGACCCATTTGGATGTGAGTGTGATTTTGGGATTAATATAAAGTTTGACATAGCATAGTTACTCAAGTCTAAAAAGGGTTATTTTCATCTGGATTCCTGTTGTTTCTTCATATTACAACAGAAATAATATAAAAATATCAGAACCCCCCTTTTATTTAATAACACGAAAAAAGGCCATTATGCACAATTTAAATATTAAAGAGAAGAAATACATTGACATCAACTATATATATGAAACAGTATAAGGTAGATCAATTTATGTGCAGATCGCTTCAATTTAAAATAATCTGTCACGTATGATTTGACTTTCACCTAGTCCTCTGTTACTGTGCATGTAGTTATTTATGCCATATTAAGGTGGGGATGAATGTGACAGAATTTAAATAAAAATGTTTTGTGTTTACAATGTTCACACAAGTGTGAAGTTACAAGGAAGTAGGATTTTATTAGTATGTATCCTACGTTATGTTGACGCATTATTCCTGGTGTAATATATACAAAGAAAAAAAATAAACACCCCATATTTGTTAAATGACAAATGAAACGATTGTTGTCATAAGATTACGGACCAACTATTCTCAGAAACACAAATGTGACCTGTTAGGACATTACATTGGCTTTACGAAAAGACAATAAATATCAACAGAAAAGATAATTTAATGGATAAATTGTCACACAATCACTAGGCCAGATTTACACTAAAACGGTCCATTTTAAGTATAGACCTTCACAATAGGGTTGTTTCGAATCATGTCAATTCCGACCATGTTTCGTCTTTTTCATGTCCTGACGTCTGAACAAATCGGCAGACGACTTCCGGTGTTTACACTATTATTGTGACAACGTCATCATATCATAGTCGTAGATACAGTAGATTATGAGTAATTGTTATATGGAGACGCCATGGAAACGGCTGAATAAATACTGGTTTTCGGTACCCCACTATCTGTCTGATATCAGAAATATATAAAGGCAGATCGTTTTCCTTTCATGATGCTGACAGCCGAAAATGAAAAAAAGAAAACAAATTTAATTTTAAAGAAGTAATTGTCTCTGCATTGAAGTCTTTGATACAAATAAAATAATTTAATTGATATCTGTCTTTTACAGAAAATGCTAAGATTTTTTTATGTTGAGTATCGAACGTTAAAACGGCACAAATCGATTGGAGGTTTTGTTGTGTACATTGACACCGGAAGTTCAATGCCGATTTCTCCATCGAAATCAAGTGATCTGGCAGGCGAAAATAACAAAGTTTTGACAGAATGGAAATGATTCGAAACAGCCGTATTGAATTCACAATGCACAATCAGATTCGCGGGTGTGTTAAGGCTGTTTCACGTCGGTTTGTTTCATACGAGTTGCCCCCCTTTGCAATAGCTTACGTAATGACGTTGCATCCATGGAAACGTACACTTCATGGGTGAACTGCCCGCAGGAAAAATGTGTTTCTGCAGATCTAAAGCACTTATTCCTTGTTCGTTTTGTGACAGTAAGATTAACATTTTTATTTATTGACTATCCAGATTGTGAATATATCATTATTTTGAATACGTCGGTTGTAATATATGATTTTTGGCGCTTGTCAGTCTTGCTAAGCTCCACCCCTTCAATGCCCATATTTGGAAATCGCCATCGCCAAAAAGCTTGTTTGTTGACAAATACGAGAACGAGACACACGCACATTTTTACCATCAATATGATACTTATGTAGCTGAATTTCACAAAGAAAGGAAAATGTACACATCGTCAGTTGCAGACAAATGATGCTGAGAGGTAAACCTTACTCGGCTTAGTTTAAATTAATAATGACAATCTCCCGAAGCACATGTACAGCAAACAGCTGATACTGAAAAAAGTGGGTCGTACCTACAGAACTTGAAGAAAGCACATAGAGAATCAAAATAAGATACATAAGCCTAGAACTCTATCATGTTAATACCAACATTTTCGTGATCATTTTTTTTAAGATCGAGATGTTTGATTTGCATGCAGTATCTATTATTGCCACAGACACAGGTGAATCAGACACCAACACCCCCTTTTTTGCAAGTTGTGGAACACAATTTATAGGGAAATAATCAATATAATGACTATAATGATGAAAACCATTAAAAAAACGTTTGAATCTTTATACAAAAAATATCTTGATGGGTTGGGGTCCTGTTTATTTTTAGAATTTACATTTGTTTTCTTTACTATTGACATGCAATCTCCATAACACCTTGGCTTGGAAAGGCAAATTGTCCATTCTGACAACTTGTGTAGGACCAATTCTCAATGCATACTAATAATCGACAACCAAAAAATATGTATGTATTATCAGAGAATAACATCCCTTTTCAGAGGTTTATTTTCCTAAAAAAAATCTTCTGTCAAGGGACTGTGGAAGATGACTTCAATTTCATAAACATTTAAGCTTCTGAAAATTTGCTTGGTCAAAATTAATTTGCACATAACAGATTTGATCAAATAAACAACCGGCGAAAACTGATCTGACACCAGTTAATTATTCTCTAAATCCAGTTTGTCTTTTTTACTAACTAACAGATCATGGTCCATACAGTTAATACATAAAACCATAAAACCAAAACCTGAAATGAAACTATTATGTACATTGTAATTTAAATCAAATTTTTAATTAAAGGTGGGTGATCTTGATGTGCTACAATATCACATTTTGATCAAAGACATTTTTATTAAGACATTAAAATGTGCTATCATTGTGTGAGTAGATGGAATAGCCGGTGCCGCAGGGAAATGCTCTTGACAAAATTGCCCATAAACTTTCAGCATCCTATTATATGATGTTCTTGTCTGAGATGAAAGTGAGGCTTGTAATAATTGTCTGGTTACAGACTCAAGAGATGCTGTGGCACAAAAACTGGCTTTTGATTTAACCAAGGAGCTATTTGCTGGGCCTCCTGAAAAGAAAAACGAGACAGCAGGTCACAGACAACATTTGTCTTTCCAGCTATATGTTTAGGCTTAAAGTGAACATTGAAATTTAGAGATGCCAAAACTAATCTAAGAACCAATTTCATCAATGTTTTTTTCTTTTGACGATGTTTTGTTTATAATCTTTGCAACTGCCTGATTGTCAGTCATTAATAAACCCTTGTGATTCGATAAGTTCTTACCCCAAATTTCAACTGCTAGAACAATGGGAAATAATTCCTTTACTGTTATGTGCAAATCCTTCATTTCCAAAGGCCATTCTCCAGAAAACCATTTGGTACCAAAAACAGCTGCATATTCCCCATGCACTCCTGCAGAATCTGAATAGAGTTTAAATGTATCTGATGATATCCAAAACGGCCAATGATAAAACAAAATAATAGCAATAATACATTGTTGTTTGTAATGAACAATCCAAGGGGAACACATTTATGATTATTTTTCAAAATTTTCCAGCAAAAATATTCTTTATCTGTATGATATATCAGGTTTAAGGAAATGAAAATCTTAATTGACCTTCCCTACAATGTTTAACTCAGTAGTCCGCTAGGGGCCTTCGTGGACGTGATCGTTTGGTAATTGGGTTTACAACTACCTACGCAATCAGTACCTATCACCACTAACGTTATGAGTTCAAATCTCGCCCAGGCTATACAACATTATGTGTTAAAGTTTGCCAGTGATTTGTGGCAGGTCCGTGTTTTTCTCTGTGCACTCCGTTTTCCTCCACCAATAAAACTCACCCTCACGATATAACTGTAATTTGTTGAAAGTGGTGTTAGTGTAAACAATATTTATTATAGAATAAATTCAAAACATACAGATTACAATAGTGATAATGATAATATTGGATTGGAAAACAGGTATGTACCTTTACAAATTCCTCTCCACAAATATTGCTAAATAATGGATGGATGCTCTGAACACAATATGGTTTATGTTGATCAATATAAATATGTAATTGATGTTATAATATAATATAATATAATATAATATAATATAA
>MJUT01039821.1:47742-86909 GCA_002080005.1 Gigantidas platifrons
AATATAATATAATATAATATAATATAATATGGGTGACCTTTGGAACCACACAAGTATCAGATGTATAAGGTGTACAGATTTCCTGGCAAAATTCAATTAATGAAGGATAATAGAAAGTTTAAAATATATAGATATAGCTATATAAATCTCTTTGATAATAATATGAAATTTTGAACTAACTTGAAATTATCAGAATTTTCAGTGTTTGACAACGAAGAATTTCCATACAAGACATTTTCAATATTGACATCACCGGAGAATTGTCTAAGCATCTCCTGCCTTTGAATCGAATAACGAGGACAAAGTAACAGGAAATGTCCAGACGGCTCAATATGTTTACATGTACAGAAGGGATCGTCAACTAAGTTTCTCTTGAATAAATGATCCCTTAAGCCACTGCTTTCGGTACGGATTCTAGTATGTAACACTTGTCCAAGTCTACTACCACAATAGAAAAACTTGGGAATAGTTCTTTTATTCTTTAAATGCATTTTAAAGGTAGATAATGAGCTATATTTGATGTGAATAGGGAGTGCATTCCATAGGCGAACGGTAGATGGGAGAAAACTATTATAATGAAACGACGTACGGAATTGAACGGTGGCTAAGCGGTCGGAATGACGGGTTTCGTAAGGATGGATTTGGTCAATGGTCGGGGGAACAAGGGTCGACAGATAGTATGGAGTTTCGTTATTGACCATCTGATGGAAAATTATAAGTTGATGGTTTGTTCTCCTCTCCCCGAGGGATTCCCATCCTGACAAATTTAAAAGGGTATCCAAACTAGTAAGTTTGGTTGCACCGGTAACGATACGTGCGGCCTCGTAATTGACTTGCTCAAGTCTATCTTTCAGGTACTGAGGGCAATTATCCCAGATTACGTCCGCGTATTCTAGGATTGGGCGAATGTATGAGAAGTACATAGATTCTAACGTTTTGCGATCGACTCGAAATTTCAATCTACGCAACATGTTTAATCTGTTATACGCCTTAGTATAAATTTCGTCAATGTGAGCATGCCAATTACCGTCACTAGAAATATGCACTCCTAGGTGCTTATGAGATTCGACTGTTTTAATAACCTTACGATCTATAATAAGAAGTGGTTGATATGCACGGTCCTTTTTCGTTGAAATGACAAGACTTTCAGTTTTATTAGGGTTAAATTTAACAAGCCACCTGTCTGCCCACTTTTGAATTCGATTCATGTCATTATTGAGGCAGATAGAGGCAACTAACGGGTTATCAACTATGGCATATAAACTCATATCGTCGGCAAATAGCTTAATTTCACAGCTAACTTCACAACAAATATCATTAATGAAAACTAAAAATAATAGGGGTCCAAGGATAGAACCTTGGGGCACACCGGAGTTTATTAATGAAATGTCCGTTAAATACCACCCTTTGTTTACGGTTCAAAAGATAGCTAGATAGCCATAGAAGAAGATTTCCGGTTATGCCCATCTTTTTCAGTTTGAAGAGTAATCCTTTATGCCATACACGGTCGAACGACTTGCTTATGTCAAAGAAGACGATACGTATATCTTTTCCCTCGTCTAGGGCTTTACCAAATTCATTAGCTACGTATAAAAGTTGATTCCTGGTCGAGTAATTGCGAATAAAACCAGACTGATGCTCTGACAAGAGATCACAGGTGAAATTCATAAGGTGTTTATATACACATCTTTCAAATGATTTACTTATGACCGATAATAAGGAAATCGGGCGATAATTACTAACGAGGTTTTTTCCCCTTTTTTATAAACTGGAATTACGTTTGCAATTTTTCAAGACAGTGGAAAATACATATTTACAAGACTGAGATTAAAAATATGACAAAGCGGGCGAGCAATGATATCGCTTGCTATTTTTAGCAATCTCGGGCTGATTCCATCAGGACCGCAAGCTTTGGTTATATTCATGATCTGAAGCACGTCTTTAACTTCCTCTTCGCGAAGGACAAGTGTATCTAGACAGTTATCAGGAGGCGAATCATTTGCTGGTAAGGACTTATTACTGTCATCTAAATTTGACTGAGATGCGAAAAATGTATTAAAAGCTTCGGCTTTTTCGAGATCATTGCAAATAATTTCATCATTATCAAGAAGAGGTGGGATAGAGGAGACGCGAGTTTTGAAATCTGCTACCTTAGATGCCAATTTCCACCATTCTCGAATACTTAAAGATTCGGAACGAAGTTTACTAATACAATTGTCGAGGAACTCTTGTTTCCGATTCCTGATAATATTAATAGTCCTATTTCGAAATTTGCGGAATTTAGACCAGTGATCCGGATTGTTGGTCTTTTTAGCCTTTTTGTGCAGTCTGTTGCGTTTTCTAATTGCGCGTCGGACTAAATTATTAATCCATGGTGGTTCGGATTTACGTACGGTAATGATTTTACTTGGGATTGATGCTAGCGCCGCCTGTGTGAGAAGGTTCGTAAACTTATCAACTGAAGTGTCAATGTCGGTTTCTAATAGGACAAGGTCCCAGTCAACGGCTGACAACTTTTCACGAAACAATTTGTAATTGCCACGATCATAAAGCCAAATACGACGCTTGAAACAAGTAGAGACGGGTTTGTCAAATTTAATAATTCCGTAGATCGGGCCGTGATATCGTGTATTTTGACAGAGAAATGGTTGCCCGACATGAACTAAGTCAAGAAAGTTATTATTATTGGCTATAACGAGATCGAGACACGAACTCGAGTTTTCAGTGAAGTGAGTTGGTTCATTTATAAATTGAAACATGTCGTATTTTAATAAAATATTTTTCAGCTTCTCGCTTTTCTGTTTCGAAAAGACAGCATTAAAATCACCGAGCACTAGTATATTTTCGATACCAGTATCGGAGGCTTGCTCGAATGAGTAATCGATGAAAGTGTATATGTTGTCGTCCGAGTCAGGGGGTCGGTAAAATGTGCCTATAAGTATGGTACGATTTTTACTCATGTTAACTTCAGTCCATAGAAAGTGGTGTTAAACACCAAACCCAGTAGTCAGTACGTTTCCAATCGTATATGTTTACATTTTATTTATGTTTTTTTTATTGTATAGAATGCTGGGTTTTATGCAAATTCTCGATTTTTCGTAGCATTTCTGAAATTGTAATTGCAATCGTTTGACTGTTCATTTCAATAACATGCAGCTAATTAAAGTTATAAATAACGTTTTTACCTGCATTAGAATGGAATAAACCCACAAAACATAATGTGGCATATATAATACAATGAAATAAATTTGATAATTGGGATAGTATAGTGGTGTGTGAATATGTCAACAGATGGGAAAAGTTTTTTTTGTAGATGCCAAAAGAGTTATCGGAAGTCATAAATCGAAAACGGGCAGCAGGCAATCCAATCGAAAAAGGAAAAAATGATAAACAGTGGTCTAAAAAAACTACACAGAAAACTGAAGATTGGGCAGCACGAATCCCACCTAAAACCCGGACGGAACTCTGTTGGTGACAACTTGATCCTTTAGTTTTACATTGTATGGCAGTTCCAGGTTTTGTACCATGATCCGCCAGTCTAATTGTACAAAATATTTGAGTCATTCCAAAATCTGTCGAAAATAATTTTAAATAGTAAGAATCAGCGAATTTTCTTTATTTAACTATTTATCATAAGTTATGCCATTCATAACACATCTGCTCAAAATCTTTTCAAATTAAATGCTATGATTAAACCGCTTGTTGTCGAATCTTTAACAGTTAATAACACTACACGAAGAAGGAATATATTATATGTATAATTTTGTACCAAATAATTTGAAAGAGGATGATTAAGGTTTGAAGTTTGCTTAAATATAGATAGACCTAGATATATTCATTCAAAATTTTGTATTTGGAGACGGTGTCTTGATCATTCTATTTTGTTCACTTGGAGCCTCTAAGTTAGAGGTAGTATTTCTCAAAATACAAGTACTTTAAAATGCTGAAATGAAGTTCATCGGCATTGCAGTGTGAGTAACCAAACATCGTGTACACCTTGTATAGGCTACACCAAGGTACATGCCAATATGGCTTGTAAACGTCCGTTGTATTTCTTAATATGTTCATGATAAAACTCTTTTCTTACGACTTAAAGACTTATATTTTTATTTTACATATACTCGTCAACTAAATCTATACTTCTAAAAGGTAATACCACCCCGCGCTGTACTAGTTAAACCTTCAATATTTGCACTGTCCACGTTTTATAATTCAGTTCCGTCATTAGGTTAACGTTAGATACAAGCGTTTTTGTGATTCTAACGCACATGTAACCACTTCTGGAACAGCAGCGTCACCAAACGGGAGAAGCAGTGAATGGTCCCTATTGCTGGTGTCTAAAAGCTTTTAACTATTTATAGTTTATTTGTTGGTTCAAAAGCCGATGGAGATTGATACAGCTTTTATGTTATTTTGTTTATATGTATACAGAACTTAAATAAAAATTATCTTTCTACTATTTAATGGGGGAAAAACTTGGTGTAAAGCTACATGTACTGCTGTATTTCATTGCCCCTTTCTTTAAGCTTATTTAACCTAGCATACACACATAACGAAACCAAGATTAAATACATAGCATTGAACCATATATATGTAGATATACAGATATACTAAAAATATATCAGTAGACTCAGTGCCATATTAACGCATGGGCACGCTGGGCATTTGCCCGGGAGCTCCACAAGCATAGGGGTCCTATGCTAATCATTGTATGCTGTGTGCGGCATGTTTTTTAATATTCATTAAACACAGATTGTTTTGGAAGTACCTATACAGTAACTATATATTTAATTGAATCGACATTTACATTTTTATTCCTGCGAATGGTTGTATAGGTAGCCGTCTCGGTGTACTGCTTTGCCCTGGGTCCTATAATGCTGTTAAGACGGCCCTGAGTAGACTAGTTTTCCCCAGATTCACAAAACATATACAAAACAATGTAACCCAAGATTCATTTTTAATTAAAGGAAAAGGCCATGGTCTTGACAAGTTAGCGTGAAAATTTAAATGACAAAAAAAAAGACATTTGTGTTAATGAATGTTAAAAATAGTATACCGTATTTGGTCATTGAGGTTGCCTGTTACACCAAATAATGGGGATCGCCATTTTTCAAAACTCTCCAATGTGGAGGAGACAAAGGCCTGAAAAGGGGCGTATCCATTCTCGGATTATACCTTCCCGTTACGTCAGGCAATCGGTATCGTATATTGTATCAGCATTGATCAGTTGCAATTTTATCATTAAAAATTATGTAAATCGTAAAATAACGTGGTATATATTTATCTTTTGATATTTACAAAATCATTATGACTTATGTTAAGCATTTTATTGCACGAAGTAACGAAGGGAAAGTGTGAGAAGATTTTTTGTGTGCAATTACCGATCCGGACAGGACTACCTGTCAACACAATGATCATCGATCAGTGACCTCGAAAAACACGGGAAAATATGACAGCATTGGGGACAAAAAAAAGAAAAAAACATGTGTAAGCACAAAACGAGTTAAAAATGACAGTTATTTAACCTACGGCCAATCACGTAAAACGTGAAATTATACGTAGAACCCCCCCCCCCCCNCAAAATTAGAACGATATACATTTATAAACATTGTATTGCAGTTGATCTGATATTAAAACATAACCAAACGGTCACGATGTTGGGAAGAGTCAGATACATGTTATTTATTCAACTAACATGATACGACTGAGTGACTTCACATGAAGAGGTGCCATGGCCGCTTACACTACGACAGGAAATTCCAAATATTCATATTTCTAATTGGGTATATTAATGTTAATAAAGGTGGGTTTTTTTTTAATAATAAGTTATTTACGAATAACAAGTTTTAATGAATTGAATTAAAACAACTTTTTAACTGACTGGTCTTTTTCTTTAATTAAGATTTAATAAATTTAAATATTCCATCAGTTTCATCCGATTCAAGTTCTAGATATGAAAATTTACAGGAATACAAAATAGATTTGAGGGTTACGAGTGTTATCTGTTTTTGTTTTCGCTTGATCTGTAGGCCATTATAAAAAAGTAACGTTTTAGTTTGTAAAAAAGAGATGTGAGGGGAACAAAAGAAACAGATCTATCATTACACCATGCACACTCAGATATTCACTATGTTTGCAAATATATCAATTTTTGTCATTTTATTTTCAAAAGTATTCCAACTCAAAATATAATTTAGCAACTTTTTTTTTAACAAAGAGTTGTCGAATATGAACATCTACTGATATACCCAATGCGTGCAGAGACATAATTGTGTTATATCTTTCTGATACATGAATAAGTACAGAAATACATGGATAATGAATATTTTGTTTTGTACATGACGCCCAGGACCAGGTACAAGATTGTGTGATACTGATAGTGATAGAAGTTGACATGGATAATTACACCATTTTACAATTTATTTACAATCACTTCACAGAAACCCTTTTTTATATATGAAATAAACAATTGATTAATTATCGAATCGACGATAAATTTAGTTTAATTAAATAAAGCAAAAAATTATATTGTTTTCATATTTGCTGCCGATAGAGTTAGCAAATATTGCTACTTCCCTGTATCGCTGCGCCGGATCACTTGAGTGTTTTATTGTTTTCGAGATTGATTAAACATTGAGTACGTACACTTCGACATGAACGCTCTAGAATATACGTGTCAATAAATGCACAGCTAAAACATATTCATAAAGAGCAGATAATAAAGATATATGATTTTGTTACGAGATCAATGAAAAACGACGATTTACAATTTTACACCATTGGCCAACAGGAATTGTCAATTTTCCGCGTTTTATCTTGTTTTAATCTCTATTGTTGGCTGTATAGTAGCTCTCGTAGCACATTTCTTAAACAAAAACAAAATATTCTTTCAGAAAATATTCAGTTTTTAATTCAACTTTCACTCTAAATACTAGACTTTTCGAAATTAGTTAAGGCACTGATTGTAGTCACGTGACCATCATTTTATCAACAGAAATCCACGTTGACTCGAACAAAGTTGAAACATTTTCACTTTCGAACATGTATAAATAACTGGTTGCAATATGCATAAATTATTGTTATGTTTTACTCATTAATTTGCATTACATACTTATTTACTGCATGCAATCTTAGAAACAGCTTTAACACACCTGCGTTGTCATCGCACTTGCAAAACGTCAATTTTGAGCCACTTAATGACATGGTTCAAAGTACAGTATCGACTGAAACCACCACGTGCTTTGATGACGGCCTAACCCCTACGTGGCATCCCTCTGGTCAGTCGTCGGGTGTGCTGTTGTTGTAGCTGTCGCTTTCACGATGAAATGCTGCTTTCAATTGCCGTAAGTTTTGCACAGGAGATTCAACTGCCTGTACACAACTGCCTAGCATGTCCCAAACATGCTCTATCAGATTCAAATCCGAGCTTATAGCTGGCCATGGAAGAGAAGTCACGGCTTCACTTTGAAGGTAGGCCAGTACTTTACTTGAACGATGCGACCTGGCGTTTTCACACATTGCTTAAAACTTCAAATTTAAAAGTAAATCTTCCAGCAAAAATTGATCACATTGAGACATTTATATTTATTATAATATACAAATCGTCTCTGGTTATATATTTATTTTTAACATCATAGACATCAAATCAGCATTTACAGAAAGGTCAACCCGAGTGTCAAATTGTAAAATGTTTGTAAAACCTTTCCCATTTTATTTAGTTTGCAGACACCGTAACACTTACACATTTATTGTTATTATTGGAGTCTTTATAGTATGTCATCATTTGTCTTCCCTTTTTTGTTGATTACACTGAAGAAATCGGTAATTTGGTGCATGGTTTCCCTTTGACTCATGCATAATTAACGTAGGTCATGAAAGCGTAATGCAATTGAATGTCATACGAACTCTTTAACTGCATGGATAAAGCATTATGGCATCTATTAGACGTAAGCGTAACAGTCACAGTCACTTAAATGTTTTTGACAACTACGAGTTTATACACAAAACTGAAAGTAGAAAAAAATTAGCACACTCGCAATTTTTATCGAGTTCTCTTTGGCTTTTACTTGCTGAATTTAACTTTTACTCGCATTTAGCGAGCATTTCCCATTAAATCTGATCCCTGAACATAAATATACAATAACAAATACAAAATGAATAAAAATATATGTACAATATATAGAATAGGGACAGAGTTCTGAGACAGCCTTGAGAAATAAAAAATATTTATTTATATCTCATATAAATTTACATATTTTTTTCTACGAATTTAGTTTCTGAGAAACACTCATAATGTTTTAATTTAATAATGTTTGGTCTTTCTTGTAACCTTGTAATATTGAGCCTATTTCTCAATTTGAAAAAATGTTGACACTCCATTATGTAATTGTATTCATCTCCAATAGCTTTCTTTAAAATAATTGATCACGAAATTAGCCAATTACAACTTGGAGAATCTTGTTTTCTCCAAATACCAGAGTGGCCAGTATCATCGAAAATGTGTTTTTTTTAATATTTAATCGTAAATCCAGGCGAATTCAGCATTTGTGTCAGTAGAAAGCGTGTATAAAAGTTCATATGATAAGTACGAGGGTTTAGTTTTTTCCCTTTAAAAGTCTGACCCAAAATGACACCATTCTTATTTTTACATCAATTTCTATTGGAAATATTTCCAGTTCCCCGTAAATCATATTACTACTACACAGTCCGAACAGTTCAAAACTCCCTTTGATATGAAACACCACAAAACGCTAAAAGATTAATTAAAATTGTACTATTATACAAAAAGAAATATAAATGTAAAATATGTATTCCTTGATAAAAATTACTAAACAACATATACTGTTGATTAAATAAATTTGTTTTTATGACAACCACTATACCTGTAGATTAAATATAGTGAACAGAGTCCTAGCTAGTTTGCTAAATTAAACAAACACTGATTTGTGGAAAAGCTCATTTAATCATTATCATAAATTGCAATAAATTGCATATATAAAATTGTTACATAATATAACATAATCATGACTGAAATTATATAATAATTACATAACATCAAATGAATAAATGACATCATATAGCAAAGGTGGGGACAAAAATGTGCCCCGTTGAAAATAACTGTTATAATGATTTAAATTAAAATTGGGTGGTAAGGGGGAGGGATTTAAAAAAAATCCCATATCATTTCCAACATCCGAATTTGTCGGCAGTGTGTTTGCAAAAGTACGTGCGGTAATTACCGCGTATGCTAAGAATAGATGATGACCAATCAAAAGTGTAAATTAGTTGATCATGCACTGACCGTGTGAATTTACACACATTTTTCGGCAACAGGTTTGCAAAGAAACATGACCACGGATTTTTTTAAATAGATGTTGACCAATCATGAGTGCACATTAATCGATCATGTACTGACTGTGAAATAACAGAAATTTTACAGAAATTGCATCATATATAATTATACCAATAAACAATCCTGTGAAATGACCTCAATCTACAGAAATTGCATAATTAGAAATTGAATCATATATCATTATACCAGTAAATAATCACACGAGGATTAAGAATATTCTTAACATGTAATCAAACAATAATATCTAATATATTAAAAAACACAATTTTTGTAACAAAAACCCAATTGACATAAATGATTTTATTGTTCCAAAAAAATAAATTTTATCTTTGTAGATTGAAGAAGCAAAATGCAATTTCTTATAAGTACAACATTTGCTGTGATTTCACTTGTTTGTGTGGCTTCATCATGTCCTAGTATCTGTAGTTGTACTGAGAATTCACAGGGAGTTACAGTTCGTTGCGGTAATAGGAACCTAGACAGAATTCCGACAAATTTAAAGGAGAACACTGCTGAATTGTAAGTCTATTCTTTGATTAAATTAATGATATATCTTCACTGCTCAAGATGTTATTTAGAATACACAAAGTATTTAATCAATCTTCCTTAAGTCTACGATTTATTAACTTTCGGTATTTCAATATAAGTAGTGTATACTGTCGGGAGAAACTAAAAAAATATCTGATGTCTGTATGTATTATGCAGATAAGTTAGTAGTCATAATTTCGTCACCACGAATGGAACAAAAGTGTTAAGAAGTTACTATATGACAATTTTCATATCACACCCATATTAACCCGAGACTCCCTTATTTAAATTTAAATATAGTATAACTAATTGTAGATTTTTAATATCAAAATAAGACCATGAGTGACCAAAGTACGCTTAAGGATTAAATGAGTTATATTCCCGTTGAACGTGAACCTGGATACACCACACGACCAGAGCTGAAAATATATGCTACGTGGCTCGACTAATCAAATATTTTAGTGACCTCTTGGTTCTAGCATTGGATTAAACATATTTTATTCTAGCTTTCCCGGGTCATTTCATTATGCTGGTCGGTAAAATAAACATGTTCTTCTTGGAAAAGCTCGGTATTTGGCGGGGTCCATATTGCTCATCTTTGTTGTTTTCTGTGATATGATGTGATGCGTTTTTGTGTTTTGTTTGTCTTCGTCCTGTGTCCAACGTTATCAATGACTCTTGATTGTCCATTTTCTGATTGTGTCATGTATATATAATTAATATGATATATTGTTTGTTGTTGATAATATTACATCATCAGTGCAAATAGGTTATCAAGAATAGGTCAAATTGTTTTCAAGTTTTTAATTTTGACCTTGAGTTTTGATATGTTCTAGATATTTCTGCATATTGTTTATGTAAGTATGCTTACAACTGTATATTTTAGAGACTTCATAAAGGTATAGAATAGCAAATTCGAGAGCAGTCAGTCTGAAATTTAGGATTGATATAATAGCTGGAATCTATTGCATTGTATTTGGAAACTATTTACATAGTGAGGTCACATGACTAGAACATTGAACTTAAAAATTTCAACGAACAATATTGAAAACTAAAGGATATTTTAATTCAGCATGAATTCATTTTCATACGAAAGAATCGAACTAATATACCAGAAAGGTCAATAACATTTACTCCAAGGAATTAAACTTTGAACATTGACAGGCCAGTTGACGACTCAACCCCATCGGAGGTGTAATGGTCAGCGTTCTCGCCTTGAGTGCGGTAGATTATGAGTTCGCACCACTATCGGGTCAAACGAAAGACTAGAAAATTGGTACTTTGTTGTAACTACCTTTTTGTAACTACTTTGCAGTAACTAGGTTGTTGTAATTACGTTTCTGTAATGTCTTTGTTGTAACAGCTTTGTTTTAATTAACTTTTTTATAACATCTTTGCTTTAATTAATTTTGTTGTAGCTACTTTTGTTGTAGCAATTTTGTCTTTGTTTCGTCTTTTGATGGTGTGGGTACCTGGTGGAGATTATTCCAGAAATGCTCGTGTGTACTAAGTTTGATATCTACCTTTTTATTACTATCACTGGGTCAATACCTTTCCTGGTACACTATTAGTCCCCATTGATATCATCCACCCAGTAATTAGTGCTTCGACACTGACATGGTTTATTAGATATATTTATTACTGAAATATACAGTTGCTAAATAATGTAATTAATATAAACAAAAATATTATCCTCCCTCATGCATAGGTGATCGTAGCCGATTTTGGCTCTCCTGTTTAGGCCCTCTGTTTGTATTGCTCCCCCCTCCAAACATAACATTATTTGCCTTTTCAACCTATCGATTTTGAGCGTACCTGATAAAGGTTATTCCATAAACGCGTTGTGCGCACTAATTTTGATATATACCTATTTAATGTAAATAAATTAGCTGTACTATTACAAAATGTGTATTGCTAAACTAAGAAGATTCCCAATGACGGTTAGCTATATCATGCAATTCCGTAATATAAAAACAAATGTCTTATTATTGTATTTTGTAGATATTTGCAGAATAATGAAATAACGAAGATTTATCCTACTGATTTTCAGAATATGTCTGTTTTGAGCAAAATGTAAGTCTGTTTATGTCACACTATAAATTTCACATATGTGTTAAATAAATACAGAAATAAAATTAATAATCATTTTATTTTACCTACAAAATTAAAATGTTGTGAATATTCAATATACATATCAACCGTTTGATGAATAATTCTTGTTAATATGGTAAATAGTTCAGTAACATTTTACGTTAATCTTCAAGACAGTAATGATTGTCCTGTAATCATTAAACAGCTATGGTTTTACTGTAAACTTCCACACAGTAGTGATCTTACTGTAATCGTTAAATAGGTAATGATTATAATATAATCATTCACACAGTAATGGTTTTACTGTAATTGCCAAAACAGTAATGATTATAATGTAATCATCATACAGTAATGATTTTAGTGTAATTATCCATACAGTAATGATTTTACTATAAGAAACCACAAAGTTATGATTTTACTGCTATTATCAAAATAGTAATGATTTTACTGTAATTATCCATACATTAATGCTTTTATTGTAAACATCAACACAGTAATGATTTTACTGTAATCATTTATACAGTAATGTTTTTACTTTAATTATCCATACAGTAATGACTTTATTCTGATTATCCATACAGTATTGATTTTACGTTTATTATCAAAACAGTAATGAGTTTACAGTAATTATCCATGCAGTAACTATTTTACTGTACTAATTCATATAGTAATGATGTTACTATAGTTTTCCATACAGTAATGATTTTACTGTAATTATCAAAACAGTAATGATTTTACTGTAATCAGCCACACAGTAACACATTTACTGTAATCTTCAACACAGTAATGCTATTGCTGTAATCATTAAAACAGCAATGGTTTTACTGTAATCAGCCACACAGTAACACATTTACTGTAATCTTCAACACAGTAATGATATTGCTGTAATCATTAAAACAGCTATGGTTTTAATGTAAACTTCCACACAGTAGTGATCTTACTGTAATCGTCAAATCAGTAATGATTAAATGTGATCATTCACACAGTAATGGTTTTACTGTAATTGTCAAAACAGTAATGATTATATTGTAATCATCCATACTGTAATGATTTTACTGTTATCCTCCATACAGTAATGATCTGACTGTAAGCCTCCATATCATAATGTTTTTACTCTAAGCAACCACACTATAATGCTGTTACTGCTATTATCAAAACAGTAATGATTTTACTGTAATTATTCATGCACTAATGATTTTACTGTAATCATACATACAGTAATAAGTTTACTGTAATCATTCACACATTAATGATTTTATTGTAATCATCAACACATTAATGATTTTACTGTAATTATCCATACAGTAATGATTTTACTGTAATCATCCATACAGTAATGCTTTTACTGTAAGCATCCTAACAATAATGAATTTACTCTAAGCAACCACACAGAAATGATTTCACTGCTATTATCAAAACAGTAATGATTGTATTGTAAGTATCCATACACCAATGATTTTACTGTAAACATCCATACACTAATGAATTTACTGAAATCATTCACACAGTAATGATTTTAGTGTAATCATCCATGCAGTAATGATTTTACTTCAATCATCCATACACTAATGAATTTACTGAAATCATTCACACAGTAATGATTTTAGTGTAATCATCCATGCAGTAATGACTTTACTTCAATCATCCATACACTAATGAATTTACTGAAATCATTCACACAGTAATGATTTTACTGTAATCATCCATGCAGTAATGTTTTTACTCTAATCACCCACACAGTAACAATTTTACTCTAATCTTCAACACGGTAATGATTTTGCTGTAATCATTAAAACAGCTATGGTTTTACTGTAAAATTCCACACAGTAGTGATCTTACGCTAATCGTCAAATCAGTAATGATCATAATGTAATCACACAATAATGGTTTTACTGTAATTATCAAACCAGTAATGATTTTACTGTAATTTCTCATACACTAATGATTTTACTGTAATCACCCATACAATAATAAATTAGTAATGATCTTACTCTCAGAAACCACACAGTCATGATTTTACTATTGTTATCAAATCAGTAATGATTTTACTGTAATTATTCAAATAGTAATGATTTTACAGTAATCATCCATGCAGTAATGATTTTACTGTAATCATCCACACAGTAATGATTTTACTCTAAGCAACCACACAGTAATGATTGTACCGTAATTATCAAAAACAGTAATGAATTCACTGTAATTATCAAAATAATAATGATTTTGCTGTCATAATTCATAAAGTAATGATTTTACTGTAATCATCCATGCAGTAATGACTTTACTTCAATCATCCATACAGTAATAATTTACTGTAATCATCCATACAGTAATGATTTTATTGTAATCATCCATACAGTAATGATTTAATCCAAACAAGCACGCAGTAATGATGTTAGTGTAATTATCCATACAGCAATATCGTAAGCGCTTCCTTGGAGAAGAATTTATATAAGTGCTGCGTCACTTGTTTTCTGATCCCTATGTATGTACTATTGTTATAACTAATGCTATTTATTCAATAAATATTGTTTACACTAAGCGCTTCCTGGTCATTTACTCATTCATGAATTATCATGGGGTTTGTGACTAGATTAACACGGTGGGTGCCACTTGTGGGGCAAGGACTTCTTATCCTTCCGAAGCACCTGAGTTCACCCTCGGTTTTAGTGGGATTCGTGTTATTCGATCTTTAGTTTTATGTATGTTTTGTATATCGTTCTTTGTCGTTTTGTGCTTTTATTTTGGCCATTGTGTTGTCTGTCCTTCTACTTACGTATTCAGACGACCCCTTTGGCATCTTCAAACTCTTCTCACTGTACTCATCCACCCAGTAATTGTCTTACTATAATAATTCACACAGTAATCATTTATCAGTAATTATTCCTACAGTTTTGCGATAATTATACATATGGTAATGATTTTACTGTAATCATCCATACAGCATTGATTTTACAGTAATTATTCATACAGTAATTATTTTACGATAATTATACATATAGTAATGATTTTACTATAATTATCCATACAGTAATGCTTTTATTGTAATCATCGTCACAGTATTTAGTTTACTGTAATCATCAATGCAGTCATAATATTACGGTAATCATCCGTGCAGTAATGGTTTTACTGTAATCATCCATGCGCTGATGATTTTACTGTAATCATTCATACATCAATGGTTTTAATGTAGACTTCCATACCGTAATGATTTTACTGTAATCATGAAGACCGTAATGAGTTTACTGTAATCATCCAAACAGTAATGATTTCATTGTAATCATTCATATAGTAATGATTTTACAGTAATTACTTTACTGTAATCATTCATACAGTAATGATTTTACTGTAATCATCAATACAGCAATGATTTAACTGTAATTATTCATTCAGTGATGATTTTACTGTAATCATCCATGCAGTAATGATTTTACTGTAATCATCCATGCAGTAATGACTTTATTGTAATTATCTATACACTTATCTATTATAGTATATTGTTATACAGTATCACGAGGTTTAGTTCATTTGTGCATTTTATGTTTTGTAGTGATCTCTCTTTCAATCAAATCACAGCAATCAAATCAGACACGTTCAAAGGTTTACCGAAGCTTAATTGGTTGTAAGTATTCCTCTTTTTTTTCTATTTCATGTAGTAGCGTACAATACATGTACATATATATATATAGTGTGTGTGTCATGTTTAATATTTTATTAGAATATGTACACAAGATATCAAACCTGAAAAACTAAATTATAGAAAGTGATTAATTCTTTATGACAAGAAAGGGGTAGTCTCCGACACAGTAAAGTTAGCTTGGGTTGATTGAGTTGTATATATCAACCAGGGATATCATATATCAACCAGAGATATCATATATCCACCAGAGATATCATATATTCACCAGAGATATCATATATACACCAGAGCTATCATATATCCACCAGAGATATCATATATCCAACAGAGATATCAGATCAAGATTGATGTAAACTTAAACGTGGAACAAGACAACATCTAAACTTGACAGTTAGTAAATGATGCATTCTACATTATATGATACAGTTTACATTAAACGATGCATTCTACATTATATGATACAGTTTACATTAAACGATGCATTCTACATTATATGATGCAGTTTACATTAAACGATGCATTCTACATTATATGATACAGTTTACATTAAACGATGCATTCTACATTATATGATACAGTCTACATTAACCGATGCAGTCTACATTAAATGATACAGTCTACATTAAATGATGCAGTCTACATTAAATGATACAACCTACATTAAATGATGCAGTCTACAATAAATGATACAGTCTACGTTTCTCAACTTCGTGAATCCAACGCGAACTGAAGTGCTTGTTACTTGCCGAATAACATAAGACTAGCCTGTTTAGTTCTTCTTGAAAAAGTAATACATTTATTTAAGGCTTCAACGTTGCGAGTGAATATTAATATATGTATTGCTATTGACAGCAAAGTGAGTCTTATGTTTAAAAAAAAAAGTAGACTAACTGTATGTGTTGAATATTTACAGATATCTGGGGAGTAATAAAATATCAGTGATAGAGGACAGCGCTTTCAATTCACCGTCTTTAGGGTTTATGTAAGTACAATGTGAATTACCTTACCAATTTGGTGATTAAGATATATTATATGTTGCACACTCAAGCATACACAGAATGCCTATTATATGTTTTTAAAACAATGTTTTCTTAACACATATGGCATATTGATCCGAAGAAAAAACTTTTGCTAATTCTTTACGAATGTATATCTAGTAATTTTACACTGGCATGAATGAGGGAGAGTGTGAGTGTGTCATTGTTAAACAACAAGTGAACACATGTTGTCTCATTGCGAAAACAAGTTTCAGTATGATAGTGGAGAAGTACAAGTTACAAATATTAGTCTCTAGTTTGTTCCTATCCGGGATCGAACCCAAGTTATATCTACACTAATCATTAATTACACCACCGCGGATGTACATAAATGATAATAAGACAACATTCATTCGCCTGTAAATTGATTTATAATATGCACTGACTATATGTAGTTCATTCTAATCAAATTAAAACTAATACTTCACTTCCCTGTTTTTAAAACAAAAACAAACTCCAGACAAACATTAATTTATTAATATTCAATTCAAGAACACCTCTAATTAGCAAATTATTGTCTATAAATGAATACTGCATATAATTTTAACCTGTATATTAAGGACAACAGCTCATAAAGGGCACATTTGTGGGTTCTCTTAAGTGTTCTTTATATACGGAATTGACTGTATTATATACACTCCGACAAAGGTTAAGCACCACCCTATATTTGTATCGATATATTGTTTTACATCAATACTGTTAAAACAATAAAATAGATATCACAATCTTTCTTACACTTCTTAAAATACTACACCAAGGGCTCTAAAATTACCAATCTACGAAGAATTTATCATCCTGAAAGACGTGACTATGACGTGGCAAAAATGGGGTTCAAAACAGGCGCTGGAAAAACGTAAAACCAGTTTGTCTTTGATGGAAGTTTTTAACATTGCATTACAATGCAGAGTCTTCAGAATTTAAGAACTTTTAAATGCATCTATGGTGCATATGTGTAAGGCATAAAAATCAATAACGAGTATATCCACCACGTTTATTATGAAGTTCTGTAACACGCCTCGTCATGCTTCGCACAAAACGCCTAAGTCGTTCTTGGGGGAACTGTTGCCACTCCTGTAAGATAGCAGTTCTTAATTCGTCAATATTTTGACATTTCATATTGCGTTGGTTAATTTTTCGGCCAATAAAATTCCATACATGCTCTATAGGGTTCATGACTGGCGACATCGCAGGCCATGGAATTGTCTGAACAGCATCTTGCTGTAAAAATTGTTGCACAATTCGGGCTCTATGTGGCCTAGCGTTGTCGTTAATGAACATTGGCCTGTCAGCCAACGCATGATTGTCGAAATGGGGGACTACGCGTGGAGCGAGCACATTGTCACGGTATTTTTGACCTGTCAGATTACCATCAAGAACGTAAAAGTCCAACTTACAGTCAAAGGAAAAACAACCCCAGACAGTTACACCCCCACCCCCAAAAGCAGTTCTGCCCAAAATGTGGTTGTCCTGAAATGAAGTGTTTCGTTGGCGCCAAACCCTTGCACGACGGTCGGTAGGGCATAACAAAAACGACTTTCATCAGACCAGTGGACCCGTCTCCATGTGCGAATAGTCCACCCCAAATGATCATGTGACCAGTCAAATCGAGCATGATGACGACGTAATGTCAACTGTGGACGTTTTATGGGTCGTCGCGCTCGCATTTCCTAATGGTGGAGGCGTCTGATTACACTGCGTGTGCTAATGTGGCCTCCAAACGCTAAATTACCACGAAGTGCACCAGCTGTGCTTAACAGCCGTTCCTGCGCCCGTCTGGATATGAGCCGGTCCTTTCTCGGCGTCGTTTTGCGAGGTCTACCTGCACGTGGACGGTCAGTAACATTCCCCGTTTGACGAAAACCCTGCATCAGTCGTACAATGATGGAATGGTTAAACATGAAGTGGTCTGCCACCTGTCTATGGCTAAAACAACCGTTATGCATGCCAACAGCTTGCCACCTTTCCGGTATGGTTAATTTTTGCCGCACCATACCAAACCAATAGAAAATTAAACTTAAAACTCTACACAAAAAAAATCAGCTTTCGTTCGCAAACACAAATGTTGAAAAGTACACGTGGCACTTTACACACCCTGTCATATACACATAAATAAAAATCGATCAATAACCTGTTTCACAGGTAAGTAAATATGTGTGTACAGGAAACGAATACAGCAAACCGATTTGAAATAAGTTCATTATTAGAAAAGATATTATTGAAAAAAGTCAGGTGGTGCTTCACTTTGTCGGACTGTATTTATTGGACGAAATTGCACGAATTTATAAATTGTGATCTGGAGTGAACATCTAACTTTGAGTTTACGCCCATTATAAAGTAATGCCACACAATAACGTAGCAAATAATCAGTAGAGAGGTGCAGTAAAAATAGGACCCGTAAACGGTGATCTGGCATCCACCATCAAGACATCATGCCTGTCTTTGAAATCCACGTCATAAAAAAATCAAAAATACCTTTATAGCATACACGTGTGCATTTTTGTAATGCTATTTTAATAATTAAGATATAGCAAATATAGATTCATACGTTTATATAAATATGTCCACCATCCCTTCCATATATAATATAATAACACTTTACACAATCGGCCACGTTCACAAATGCTTGCTGGTTATCCTGTTTAGACCCTTTAATTTTATTGCTGCCGTGCTTTTTAGACTATTTGGTTTATATATCTTACGACTTTGAGCATACCGAATGAACGCGTCGTGAGGACTAAATTCGATATCTACGTTTTTATTGCAATCATTGGGTTAATTCCACTGCTGGTGAACAATTATTCTGGTCAGTAGCCAGTGTTTCGGCACTCACATGGTGTTTTTAGATATATTCCTATTGAAATTCACTGATCCTAAATATTGTAATTACTATTAAAATGAAGGTCCATCTCCCTCAAGCATAGCTGACCACTGCCGTGTTTGGGTATCATGTTTATGCCCTTTGATTTCTTGCTCTCCTGGATTTTTAAATTATTTGACTTTCATTTCTTTCGACTTTCGGTGTACTTAATGAATGCGATTCCAGAAACGTATCGTGAGCACTAAATTTGATATATATATATGTTTTACCGGTATTGCAAATTGCAACTTTCAATAATAAATATATCGAATGAACGATATCAGTGTCGACACACTGAATCCTGGGTGGATGATATCATTGGGTCTAATGGTATCGACTCGATGATACTAATTAAAACGTAGTTATCAAATGTAGTACAAACGACGCGTTCTGGAATAATCTTCATCATGATTTCTCAATATCGAAATATTGGAAGCTCAAATAATTTAAAGGTGTCTCCATGATATAAATTGCCGTCATTTAACACACAATCATTACATATGCTGAGGTATTACCAATGCTCTGATTTTGCTGCATTTGTAAATGTAAAGATATATTTCAGAAACATGAAGAACAACAATATATCATTTGTTAACGACAAAGCGTTTGTGAATCTACCTCACTTGGAAAGTATGTAAGTAGTAGTATGTGTTATAGGAAAATATAGTAGGCAAACTGAACATTATATATATGTCGACAGCTGTGTCGTATAGCCGACATAATAATTAATTTGGCTGTCTTCTATGACAGGTATTCGGAACCATATAAATTTCGCCAGCTGTGTGGTATTTCAGATATTATATTTACTCCGGTTGTCTTTTATATTCGGCATTCAGAACCTTATACATGTCGCCAGCTGTGTGGTATAGCCGACATAATAATTAGTTTTGTATTCTTCGATAATCAATATTATGAACTTTATAAAATATCGCCAGCTGTGTGGTATAGCATACATACTATTTACTCTTCTTGGTGTGTTTGATATCATCGTTACAAGTTCTTCTAAGTAAAAGGGTAAAATAGAAGACACAATACCAAACTGTCGGAATATTTCTAAAATCAAATGGTAAAATGGTGAGAAAAGGCACAATCGACACCCGGACACACAAGTATATGACCATTACTTGCTGTCACTTAATCTTCACGACTAGTGGATGTTGAAAAATTATTTGAACTTTTATTGTATTTTACAGTTTTAATTTGCACCAACAAAGGACAAGATCACTTTTGAATTTAGTAAGGTTGAATGGAACAATAGTATGCACAATTCTACATAGGAATATACATTGATATCATATTTTGCCCATGCTCAAATTGTGGCCTAATTGTCTGATATTTCCTCGTTTTCGGAATTTCACTTCATAGTATCAAAAACGGCATCTATGCACCAGCTATAATGTCAATAATTTAATTCAATAGACTATGGTCTCTTCAGACAATCATAGAATTTCCGTACAGCTGATTACATCTGATAATGAAAAAGAAAACAATGTGCTGATTGGCTATCATTATATAGGTCAGTTGGTATCGGTACATATACTATCTACGTATGTAGTTATTTATATATGGCTTATGGTAAGATGTCTCAAATATGTACTTGAATGATAATAATAAGGGCTGGGCGGGGCAAAAGAGGGGCCCGGAAATTCTGGGCAAAGACATTTTAAGGACTCTCTCTGCGTTTTGAATTGTCTTTGTCTTATTTATATTTAAAATGACACCATCTTTGTGAAAGACTACAGCTTCTCTGCTTAAATGGCGGGCTAGGTCAAACTCGTTTTTTGATGGCACAAAAAGATTTGAATTGCGGAAAATGGACAAAAAGGCCAGCAAACAGGGAGCCCAAAAATTAATGTCGGAGCTATGACCTAAATTTAATTGAGAACAAAATCCTTGTAAAATAGATGGGGTAATGGGAGATTTGGGATGACGGGTGTCCCCTAAAAGACGTTTTGCTCCTCGCAGAACCCCTTGAATATAATGAGAATTTATAGCGGTGGGTATTTGCGCTTCCTTACGAAGAAGGTTTATGACCGAACGATAATTTTGCATAGATTTCAAACATAAACGGCCAGATATAAACGCTATATATCTTACGAGGTTAAGATCACTTAAAGGTACTAAAGGTGTATTAATCTGGGTGCAAAAAGAGCAGTAAGATTTAAAATAAAGCAAGAAGTCTTTTTTGTTGACTCCGCAAAGGTGTGACATCGAAACAAAGCAACAATGTTGTCCAGGGCCTTAATATTACGGGTGTTTTAGCAAGCCTGGATAAAAGAAAAGATAAGGCTTCGCTAGATATGTGCTCATGAAGGTGGATTCACCTTAAATGGGCATGGAGGCAATAACGCAAAAAATATATAAAAGAAGAAGATTAATACAGGCGGGATATATTGTCTACTAATACTGTAATATAATGACTGTTAATACAAGTTTAGGACCTGAGGCAGTACACGTGTAATTATAGACATACATGTATTGGTAACACGGTCACACCTGTTAAGAGATTAACGTTATATGCAGGGAACATGTGTAGGACCTGAGGCAGTACAAGTGTAATTATAGACATACATGTATTGGTGACACGGTCACACCTGTTAAGAGATTAACGTTATATGCAGGGAACATGTGTAGGACCTGAGGCAGTACAAGTGTAATTGTAGGCAATGCATGCATGGATGAAACAGGACATAAATAAAAATAATTTTAGTTTAATAGATTTTGATATACCAGAACTGTCAAAAGGAAGTAGTTTATGACATTTATATACAAGAACTATTGAGTAACGGGGACTGATAAATAGAGAGATGGTGAGCAGATGAGGAGGACCATCTTGTAACTGAACTTTGGCTTAGACAGTTACTTTTAGAACACTACACGATCACGAAATTATAAGTTGAACTGAAGTTATAAAGTTATTGGAATTATTATAGTTGTACTTATTAAATTATTAAAACATAATAGTCTTATAATACATTATCAAGTGACTGTTGCCATGTTATCAGAAAAACATAATCACTCTTTTGTTGCGACACTGCTCTGCCCATCTAAGGATCGCTAAAACTACAGAAAAAGCGTCAAGCTCATTTATATGAAGATTATTTGAGAAAGGAAAATCGACCGCCCAGTTTGCATATAACCATTCATTTTGATAATAACCCCCTGCGCCTATCCGGCAAGCATCTGTGCAAACAGATGTAATAGCCAATTTATCAAGCAGTAATGATTTGCCATTAAACTTTGCCATAAATTTGCGCCACCATATAATATCAGCTAAAACTTCGCCTTTGATGATTATTTTGTGCCAATCACGCTTTAGTGATGTAATGTAGTCAATAATTCTACGGAGGAATACTCTCCCGACCCGAATCACTGCCGATTCCCAGCTTAGCTTCCCAACAAGGGACTGTAATTGCTTTTTTGAAGCTCGTTTGCGAACTTTAAAATCATCCAACTCTAGCCGCAAGAGGGACAACTTATCTGCAGGAAGCCTAAGTTCCATTGTTGAGGAATCTATTTCTATCTCCAAAAACGTAATTGAGGTGGTGGGATCAAACACCTTTGACCAATTTATCATATACCCCAATTTTCTCAACAAGTGAACCAAGGTGTTGCACCTGTCCTTTGTTGACTTGCATATAAGAAAATCATCCAAGTATGCAATTATGGTAAAACTTCTACGCGACATCATTCTTTGCACGGCTTGAGAAAGTCTATGTAATATGCCCGGAGCTAATTTTGAACCAAAAGGGAGTTTTATTGTCAATAAAAGTATATTTTCTGCCATCAGGAAAAGTCCATTGAAAACCTCTTGACTTGTAGCACTTATGCGGACAGACATTTATGCCAATTTAAGGTCAACTTTACTCATATAATAATCTTTTGACACCAATGTTGCTGCTTCATCAATTGTTTGAAAACGCTGTTTTTCAAAGTGGCCAACGCAATCGTTTACAGCTGTGCCATCATGAACCAGACGTACACCCACATCAGGTTTAGGAATTACTCCTAAAGGACTTATATTTCTCGGGGAGGATTCAGTCAAGACATAGTTCCCACATTCAATTTCATTTAATATTTGCAAATGGGCTTTTTCGTATAATTAGTTATTGGGTAGGGCAGAAGGATGATTTTTTGCCACAATGTCTACAGGCAGATTTTCTTGATCAACAATATCAAAGCCAAATTTAATTGCATGATGAAAAAATGTTTGATCAAAGTCATTTTCAAGTTCATTTTCCCAAGCTTCAAGATTGAGGTCACGCATAGGTTTTACCAAGTCGGCTAGTTTTATGGATGTGGAAAAGAGTGTGTAGAGGCAGAGTGCAATTTTCCACAACCTGGCATGTTACAAGAGTGCTCAAATTTGCATGCAGCCAGAGTACATCCCTGGTGAGAGTTAAATTTCTTGCATATCTCCTTGCCTGATGCCGAATGCAAAGTGAATTTTCCATGATATTGGAACCCACGTTGTGGTTGTGGCATGGAGGGGCGTACCATCTTGGGTTTTAGAAAAAACAGTTTGGATAAAAGGTATGTCTGTACCACATCTGAACTATGTCTACCATGCAGACGCCTATATTCTGTCATAGAACAGAACAGAGGTCATGTCAGGAGTAGTAATCAATTGATAAATCCTGTTCGTGCAAGACAAATAATCAATTATGTTTGCATGGCTTAAACTGTCCTTCTCTAACATTTTATACAAAATGGTCAAACTAGCCATAGATCATTGACATAAAGAAATTATAATTCAAGCTTAGGCTTAGAAGAACCAGTTTTAAAAATAAATGTCCTGTTGACGAATAAGACAACAAGGTGTATCATTAAAACTTGTGCCAGAGGCACTTCAAAGTCAACAATATCATGATAATTATCTTGAGTATTTGCTAAAGATTTTATATATATTTGAGGGTCTTGCCACGAGAAATTTTCCCGAATGAAACTATTGCTTCTACCTGAATTAGCTGTCGTACCACTCGGTTCTCCATGTTGCCTCTGATCATCCACATAAGCGTCTCCAGTGTGTATCGCATTGTTTACAGTGTTACTGGAAGTTCTGGTTGCGTCATCTTGATTCGGTTGCGCATGCCCCGATTGTAATGCGTCCTCCGCCATTGTCGCGTCTTCTGACAAAAAAGTTTGTTTCACTGCTTTTATTAACATTTTAATTTGACCCACTGGAATGTTCGACTTTGCCAAATATTCTGGTGAAATAAGCGAGACTGCTTCCATTGAATTGAATCAAATGGAAATGACGGCCGCGGTCGTGGCTTCACTCAGTTTTTTCGCGGCAGTCCATGTCTTCACTTTCACAATGTCTGACAACGCATTTGCTGTCTCGTCAGCCATTTCATTAGTCAAATGTTAAGGCAAATCAATTTAAGTGTTACTTATTCGTTCCATTGAATCCTGCACCACCGTTGTGTACATTTGTTTTCCACAAACAAAAAACAACCATCGCAACACTTAGCACAGTGCAAACGAATAAAAAATAATGTTCTTGCAATATTTCATTCTGCTTCGGTTATATACAAAAAATAATGTTCTTGCAATATTTCATTCTGCTTCGGTTATATACTGAGCATAGCTGTATATTTCTTCTTCGAAAGGCACATACCATACGGGTAATTTTAGAATTTTAGAAAGTTTGACCAAGAACTCGAAATACATAAATTAAAAATGAGATACATTTTTTTGCAAAAGTTAAATAGATGCTGACTGCTGTAAGCAATTTTTGGAATGCAAGAACGTATGCGGGGATGAGGCTGAGTTTGCGAAAATCTGGTATCTGATTGGTCAATGTATAACCCAGGAATTTTAAATATTAAAATATGATTGGTTGACCTCAATTTCCAGTCATAGCAATACAAAAAAAAAAACCGAAACATTTATATTGGTTGTTGAGTTGCATATGATAAAACGATTATTTGGAGGCGAGGTTAAGGAGTTTATGGCAAAACACGAAACTAAAGCATGCACATAATCTGATTAATAATGTATATATTAAAAATACTCCCATTAATTATTTGAGAAAATTAGGATACCGAAGGGGTACCTAGAAACATGATAAACCGAATTACCGACATCGCAATAATCAAAGGAAAAATGACAAATGGACAAACAACCACCTACAAAACACTGCACAGAAATAAAAACTAGAGATCAAGTAACTCGAACCACAATACAGGCGTGTACTCAGGTACTCCAAAAGGGTGCTCTGTTCCTTCGTCATTAGTGGAAACTGTAGAGTAACTCGTGATAAGTTGTGAAAGAAGAATAGTAGACGGGGTTGTGACAACAACAAACGAAACATATCCAGGTCATCTATGGTACAGATTTCCGTAATGTTGAGTATTCACTTTCGAAGTGATGACTTGAACTCAGCCACTGTAGCTCCCTTGTGAACAACAACCTTCTAACTAGGAAATAAAAGTATTGTCTGAGGATCGGTCGCTTTTGACGAAGTATGCCTGGATAAATAATGTTACCTTTTATAATTTGTAGTAGATTTGATATGTATTGTGGATGCAAAAGTAATGTCCCGTTCTGGAAATGGCTTAAAGAAAGCAAGAAATTTTCCTCATCTATCGGTTGCTATGACTACAAAGGATATCTGGAAAGCTTACAGCCAGACAATTTTTATGATTGCCATGGTCAGTATTGATTTTTAAGTCACAATGCATTGTGCACTTACAGTATGAAATGTTTCATAATATAGTTGTCAGCACATCTGTCGAATCGTCTATATCTATGTGTAAGGATTAAGCATAATATCATAATCCACAATTTGTTTATGTAAAAGCATTACCAACTACATTCATGTATACACATGCCAATATCTTCTCACGGAGTACGTGGAGAAAGCTCCCTCCAATCGAAAGTCACTGACTGACTGACTTTATCATATCAAGTATCAACGAGTTCAGCTTTGCTAAATAAATCCTGATAGAAGCCACAAGCTCTCTAGTACTGTATCAACTGATAATCACGCCATATGAACCCGTGCTACTGGGTTGTAAATTAATCTTCCGCACCATATACTACCTGATATACGATACCAAGGGGCAAAGTAAAATCGTTCAGATAGACAAAAAATATAAAAAAGAATATCCAATAAAAGATCGAACGACACAATTTCTCACAAGAAGCCCGAGGTAGTGAAGGCCCGAGTTCTAACAAGAAAATTTAGAAAAATATGGGATTTAATACTAAATACACTTTCACGATAATATCGGAAAATGATGATTGACGGTATTGCTGTAATATGCATGTTTCAGTAGAATAAACTTCTTCTGTTCTTTGAATGTCAGTAGTCATTAAAATGGTAACTAACATCTCGATCACCAAGAAAAGAAAGTTTAAACAGTGATGGTCAGCTACTCTAACCTCATATCATGTCTTCCAACAGATTATACATGGAATCCTGTAAGTATTGCTTAGTTAAGCCAGGACTATAAATCATTACTCTACGTATTCATATTTTATCTTGACAGGCACCTCTTCATGTTCTGACATTGCATGTCTAAATGGTGGTACTTGCTATACAGATGATTATGGATACCCTACATGTTCATGCCGTGGCGATTGGACCGGAACTACATGTACAGGTATATATATACAAAAAAAAACACAGACCACCTGTAAGAAAAACAAATGTTATAGTTAATTGGTAGTAAGAAATGCAACAAAAAAAACAGCAAACCTATGCCACGCTATCAAAACAGCTCCATAATTCAATCGATAAATCGTAGAAAAAGAGATGTATTTAAAATTATATTGATATCATATATGTTTGATATTTCCTTACAGTAGCTTTACATTATCTTAATTGCATTAATAATGATGCTCGATTAATGAAAAACGTGACGGGAATCTAAATAGTACAATAATTCACAAGAGAAAAAGAACCACGAACTAATGGTATATGAATTTGATTCATATCAAATTATTGTTAAAATATGTTTTTAATGTCCTTGCTATTTCTCTTACTTCTGCCTGTAAATCTGTGTGGTTTGTGTATTTCTATAAATACAAACCATACATTGTATTTTTCAATAGAAGAGGTTTGATGTTTGTTTACTAAATGTGATAATATATATAATAAAATGAAAAAATACATATATATATATATATACGTCTGAAAATTAAACCAAACAGTGTTAGAATTATATTTTGAAGCTGTCAAATTTGACAGCAATCTAACTCAGCAATTTTTAATATATTGTATAGGATAATGAATGAATTCATTATACAGTCACGGGAAATAAAGTATATTATACAATATATCTGTCCCACTGGATCTCATATTTACTAAGGATACTAGATTAATACTAAGTATTAAATATACGTCTGAAAATTAAACCAAACAGTGTTAGAATTAGATTTTGAAGCTGCCAAATGTTTGTTCTTCCCTCGACGGGATTTGAACTCACACCATTGATACACTGCAGCACCATTCGCTTAGCCTTACGTCCAGCGACCTAGACCACTCGACTACAGCCACTCCTTAAAAAAGAGCTTCAATAGTCGTAGTGTTACCTTGTCTCGTAAGGATTTTAATTTAGGGATAGACGTAAGACATGTGTAGATGGTATATATATACTAAATATTATAATTTGACAGCAATCTAACTCAGCAATTTTTAATATATTGTATAGGATAATGAATGAATTCATTATACAGTCACGGGAAATAAAGTATATTATACAAACGTCTCAGCAAGTGACAACCATACAATATATCTGTCCCACTGGATCTCAAAGTTACTAAGGATACTAGGTTAATACTAAATATTAAATATACGTCTGAAAATTAAACCAAACAGTGTTAGAATTAGATTTTTGAAGCTGCCAAATGTTTGTTCTTCCCTCGACGGGATTTGAACTCACACCATTGATACACTGCAGCACCATTCGCTTAGCCTTACGTCCAGCGCCCTAGACCACTCGACTACATCCACTCCTTAAAAAAGAGCTTCAATAGTCGTAGTCTTTCCTTGTCTCGTAAGGATTTTAATCTAGGGATAGACGTAAGACATGTGTATAAGCGTGTGTAGATGGTATATATATGTATATACTAAATATTATAATTTGACAGCAATCTAACTCAGCAAATTTTAATATATTGTATAGGATAATGAATGAATTCATTATACAGTCACGGGAAATAAAGTATATTATACAAACATCTGAGCAAGCGACAACCATACAATATATCTGTCCCACTGGATCTCAAAGTTACTAAGGATACTAGGTTAATATTAAATATTAAATATACGTCTGAAAATTAAACCAAACAGTGTTAGAATTAGATTTTGAAGCTGTCAAATTTTTGTTCTTCCCTAGACGGAATTTGAACTCACACCATTGATACACTGCAGCACCATTCCCTTATATATATATATATACCACAATGTCAAAACTCTTCCAAAATCCAATAGCACAATTAAAGAAACAGAGTTAAAATCTGTTATACCATTTATATGTGCTGGCTGACATTTTGTTTAGCACATGAATTACCACATCATTTCACAACGAGTGGAGGTTTTGATCGGTAAAACTAGCTTAACCCTGCCACTTTTTATTAAATTTTCTGTTGCAAGCCAGGTGAGTAAGTAGTCTTGTATATGTATGTTACGGGTATCGATGTTGAACTCAGTTTCTACGATTTTAGCACTAATGTATATGACTGTATTTTTATTCTTCATTGATATTGATAGTGTATTCATGCTGTATTTTCTATTTCTTCTTTTTGGGTGTCTATTAATTAATCAATATTTTATTTGTAGTATCACCCTGTAGCACTGTAATTTGCAATAATGGGGAATGTTATTATAATGATTCTGGAATCGCAAAATGTCGAGGTAAATTAAAGCTAGAATCAGCATTAAATACAACATACCTATGTAAATTATATATTTAAATTGATTTAGGGTTAGGGTTATGGTGTGTAACACCACTTTCAACAATATTGCAGTTATATCGTTTCTTTTTATGGAGAAAACTACCGACTGCCGCAAGTCACTGGAAAACTGTATCACATAATAGTGGGATTCGAACTCACAACTTAAGTGGTGATAGGCACTGATTACACAGGTGGTTTTAAGTCCAACTACGAGATGCGATCATGGCCACGACACCACTGGTAACATTTGAGATATGGATATTTCGTAACGGTCAAACAGACCATGATTACGATCGTAGAATTTTTGTAGCGATTACTTCAACCTAGGAGCTTTTTTTATATGTTTACATTTGTCTATTCATTTGTCGTTTTTGCTATGAATATCATATGGTAAAATTGCGTATTACACATGTACTTATATCTCACATAAAATAGTATATTACATGTTCTACAGAAATGTCTGTCATTGCTATAGCAGCTTTAGCTCTGTATAATCTAGATTATATCAAATATATTGTATTGATAAACATTTTAACCATATGATTTGACATAAGTTATATCATTGTATATTTAACACCAAGCTAATTCATTAACGATACTAATTATGGAGACATGATTAATAGTACATTCTTGAAATTGAATATACATTTAAATATAGCATATTATATTTCACTTATTATTTACTTTTTCAAACTAAATTACAAAAAATATATTATTTCATTTCTCTTTAGATTTGTCATTTTCTTTATTTAAATTTGTCTTCTTAAATCAATTTATTTTATTTTCATTAGATTTTAACTAAATATAGCATGTGATATTTCACTTATCAATAACTTTAAAAATTAAATAACAAATTTAAATGGCCCCAACCTAGGTGCTAAAATAACAATCTACACTATATGTTGTTTCAAGAATGTTGGCGTTCAGTGAACACCCAATTTAAAGTTTAGATCACTTAATGAATACATAAAAAGTAAATTTCACTTTACATTTAATTGTGATAAAATTATTGTAACATTTTTAAGAAAATTAAAACAAGTTCAATCTATCACCTAATGAACAAATATATAGAAAATAATCACATTTTATTCAATACTGATAATATTATGATTACATTTTAATGAAAAAAAGTTCAATCAATAACTTGATTACATGTAAATCTATTATGTAAATGTGAATTCAATTAAATGCATTTAATATATATTGTGTAGTGAATATGTGTCTAATGTCTGTTATTTTTCGGATTATTTAAAGCTAGTTACCTGTAATATATGTATATATTTTGCTGAAAGGACAGTAGTTGTCTTATAAATCAAGCCCCCCACCCCGCACAACACCACCTCGGTTGTGGCAAATTAGTACATTATGATTATGTCAATAGTATGGACTCCAGTTGGTTGTCCGTCGTATCATCGTTAAATGTATTGTGACATATTATATCTAATTTGTTACCATTCATGGGGACAAAAACGTCAAATACAACAACTCACAAGAATAGGAAGATTGAAACAGACGCACCTAATGAGTTACGTCCCTTGAATAAACATCATCGTTAGATTGATGAGTTGTAATGTACTAGTACCTTATTTTGATTTACAAATTTTGACATAATTCAACTTCACAAACCTGCCTCTTTGTGTCTAAATAGTGTTTGTGATATGTATTTGATAATTTTAACAATATCATGTGAATAAACAAAACAACCATTAATTTCTGGTACAATATTAGATATGCATCTATTTTCGGTATTATAAGCCTTTTATCAAAGGAAATAATATGAAACTAATTTAAATAATAGGTTGGTTGGTTGGTTTATTGGATTTAACGCCACTTTCAGCAATATTGCAGTGATATCATGGCGGTCAGTTATATTGCTGGAGGCAACAAGAGTACCTGGAGAAAACCATCGAACTGGTGTAAGTCACTGACAAAACTGTATCACATAATGTTGTATCGTGTACATGAACGGGGTTTGAAACCACAACTTTAGTGGTGATAGGTACTAATAGAACTGGTAGTTGTAAATCCAACTACCATACGATTACGAGCTGACTGTCCCTTTAAATGATAGGAATCTGTGACATTTTCTTGTAATAAACATTCAATTTATATTTCTAATTTTGTTATTTTTCAGACAGATTGTGGTGCTATATTTATTAATGCATACTTTAACTCTCTACACATTATTCAAAAAGTTATAACTTGTTACAAGATAAGTATGGAATAAAAATGTGATTATGTGTGCATACTAATTTGGTCTCAAAATAAACACCATATGTTATTTATTATTATACTGTTCAATTGTATGATAATGTTTTCTATTTGTTGTCATTACTATTTTACATCGTTTATTAATAGATGATAACATTTTAAAAGTTTTATAATGATTATTATTACTCTTATTTTCTCTATGTTTCATGTCGACCACTGAAATACCCGTATGGCTTATATCCAATAATCATCATTGAGGTCAAACCACATGTTACCTAATGCTGTCAAGAGGAATGAATTGTCTAGATACAGTCCACATACAGAGTTTAGAATAGTGTGAGTGCCATATATGTATATTATTATCTCTGGTTTTGCCCCAATATTTTACTGACTTATCACCGGGTTTGTAACTAGATTAATACGACGAGTGCCACTAGTAGATCAGGAACTGCTCACCGTTCCGGAGCACCTGAGTTCGTCTCCGGTTGTTAGTGGGGTTCGTATTACTCGATCTTTAGTTTTATATGTTTGGTAGATCATAGATTGTGTTGTCTGTTATTCTTCAATTTACGGATTCTGAGTACAACTTTGATATCTTCAAATTCTTCTTAGCAATAAATAAATTCTTAATATCAGTAGGTAATGGAAATGTTCAATTAAGGAGAGGAGATGTTAATCGGGTAATGATATACAATTATTGACTTTTATTAAGGTTAATATAAGGATCGATATATGGATATAATTATGGTATTTACCGAGACCGAAGCCGAAATGAAAGTCAGTAATTGTTTTATTATATGAAACATGTTTTATAAATTGGCATCAAACACTACATGAGGTTTTTTTTGGAAATTTGAATGGTAACAGGAAAGATCTATGCATACTGCACAACATAATTTATATCGTTCCAAAGGAGCCTTTGGAACATTATATTAACCTCACGTGACGCTAAGATTAAAAGTAGGGATTTTCCGATTTTAGAGTCACGTGAGGATAACATAACGTCCCAAGGCTCCTCTGGAACGATCAATATTAATCTTTACGGAAATGTAAGGCTTAGAAAGTATTCATAAAGTTCTATCAAGAAAACGTTTCATACATTTAGCCAATCAGATAAAGGAAATATCTATAGTCGTATAATAAATCGAAATACTGGCAATACAATGACCATGTTATGGTTATGGTGTTTAACTCCACTGTCAACAATATTTCAGTTATATCGTGAAGGTCAGTTTTATTGGTGGAAGAAACCGGAGAAAATCACCAACCTGTCGTAAGTAACTGACAAGCTTTATCGCATAATATTGTATTGAGTACACCTATTCTGAGCTGGATTCAAACTCACAACTTTAGTGGTGATAGGCACTGATTGCATAGGTAGTTGTAATTCCAACTACATGTACCATAAGATCACGGCCACGATGGTCCCCAATGACCAACGGAAAAACACAAACATGCGCTACACAGAAAAGTTAAAGATGGAGTAAGATGAATTGTGTATAACAACAGGATGAATTCATGTGCTCCGAAAGTGGAAGTAGTTCCTGCAATAATCATCGGTCATCTTACTGGTGTTGAATAAAATTCGAAAAGATAAGTTATCTTCGGTGATATGTCGTGAACGAGGAAAGAAGAATGTGTTGGTGAATACAAAACTAGTTGATGTCCTACCTATCTATTTATAAAATTGAGAGTTGGGAAAAGTAAGCAAACAAGTTCTTAAGTTAGGCTTAAACAAAATTGTGGTTCTTGCAAGTAGTCGAATTCACATAGACATGTGATGAGCTATATCACTAATTGTCAATATTTTACAGTGTTTTGTTCAAATGGTCCACAAGTGTTAAACATTCTACTTTGGGATGCATGTATATTTATACGAAACATAATTTTCTTAGTACCTTATTAAATCAACCTTTGTTCAGGGACCAGATACCAGCTGAAACTCACAAGACCCAAGTATTTGGTGTAATACTTCAATCAAAGACGATGAATCAAAGACACCACCAACTCAAAATACTAAAACAGATGAATCTATGATAATATAACTAAAATGGTAATACACATAAAGGTCAAAATGTATACATGTATATATGCTATACTCATATGAGGTGTTGATTAACGACAATGAGTTGTATGGGGTATATGTTATAGAATTGTGTTTTATAATTCTTTTATAACTGTCTTCAAAAGCAGACTAATATGTATAAAACACAGATTTGATTATGTCAAAAGAATAACAAGAATAAAGAAAATACAATAATGAAAAGAAACAGGACAAGAGGAAAACATATAGTCCATTGGGAAAAAAAACAAGATACACACACCTAAATCATTAACATGAACTATCACTTTCTTGGCTGTTACAGGCACTTTAATAAGGTGGCACCCACTGGTAGGATGAGTTTTATGGATACGAATCTCCTCTCTTAGTGAAATGATGCAGTCAGTGAGTTGCTCCCACAATTGGGTGAAATGCTGATATTCACATAACGGGTTAGTGACTTTGTTGTAATGAACACTCATGCCTAATATTGGACTGTATACATGCTATGTTTATTCTTCGTAACATAGCAGTTGTCCAATGTATAATACGAGTTCGATAAAGGCACGTCTATGGTCTTAACCATCTTTTAAGTGTTAAATAATACTCTAAGCATTTGGAAGACAAACTGGTAATAAGGAAACAGTGCTCAACATTGAACCAAAGTCGAATAGCAAATACACATTTTTGTAATCAGTATGACTGTGACAGAATACGTTTGAACAATGTGTGATCATTTGTACATTTTCCCCTTGATCTTTACGCACGATGGAATCTATTATCAATTATAACATGCCCTCCTTCTTTCGCGTTGCTAACAAACGAGGGAGTTATCCATTCGGTATAATCTCATTAGCACATGTGCCGGTGAATGTGACCGACTTTTCCATTGGCAGCATAAATTGTAACCGAATAATACCAATAGAGGGCGCAGTATTATTCGAGTTACATAAATTGTGTGCGACATTTTCCGCAAGCGTAAATATAAATTACCCTCTTCCAATCACAGTATCATACCGTATTTGTACTCTTAGACATATCAGAATCGAAATAAATCATGGAAGCCAGAATGTGTTTTGAGTTTTAACATGGATTGGCGGATATTGGTAAATTTTATCTCTCGCTTCTGGCTCGGGATAAATACTAATATCCGCCAATCCATGTTAAAACTCCCAACACATTCTGGCTTCTATGATTTATTTCTTAAGCAACTATTGTGATATCAACATGATATCGGTGTTTTCTAAGGTAACGTTATAATGACAACAGTGACATAATCGTACCAAATCTGCGATGAACACACTATCGTCAATATGTACTTATTATAGCTTCGATGCCATATAGTTCTGAGAAATATATTCTCTCAAAATAAATCAACGAAAGGGTATATGTCTGTAAAACTGCTTGAAGGTTAAGATGAAGAGATTCTTTAAATATCATTGACTTAATCCCACCAAAACACAGTGATCCGAAAGGGTTGCAGCTACTAGTCCACTAGACGTATCCATAGTGATACTCATGTTGGAAAAACATTAATAAGTTATATTCAGTGATAAATCCTGAAATAGAAAAGAAACACATGATTGTGATTACGACAAACGAAACATATCTGTGATATTCTGTAGCAATTAAAAGTCATGTCATATCAACTTGAACTATATACACAATATGGATGGGCTGCTGGAATGTTGCTACATCCACGTATTTATATAAAATTCGTAAAACATCCCCTAGCTTTAAAGTTTTGCTCTCAACCTACTCTCAGTGACAATATCTAGGTGTGGGTTAGATTATTGATCAGATCTAACTGTATCGATGGTATCGTTTATTTCCGATTTAGCTGGATGTATCTATCAACATAGATAGCCAACGTTTTTAATTATTCAGAGATCGTACATGACATGATCCAGTCCATATTATGCAATACTCAATTTATTGAGCGGGATATAATTGTTTCATTTTTTTATTTTTTCAGAAGCATCTGCATGAAAATTGATACATAAGAAAAACGTCTGCGAGAAGAGGAGCACAGTTGGTACCCATAAGAATGGCTATTGAAGAACAAATTCACCAAACAACAAATAGGTTTCAAATCACAAACACACTATATTATTGATATTAGTTTCATACAGCATTCTGCCAAAGCAATATATCTATACCGAGGTTGGCCTTATTTTTTATGTGACAAGATGGAACTAACTGTTAAGAAAATTTCATTTACCATATGATGGGGGTTAGCTATGTAATAGGTAGAGAAGTCAAAGCTATTGATTGCATGTACGAGTGTAATAGATCTTTGGTCGCCAATAGAATGGATGCTAATAATGTCATAGGTAATTTGGAAGACCCATCACTGTTGATGAGGTCACTTAGGCCATCTATATATCACATAGCGTGAAGGTTATTCAATATAATTATACTAACATTAAAGAGTTATCTCTCTTGTTAAATTTGTTGTACATAAAATAAAAATGTAAATCCTATACTTGGCTATCCTGTTTAGGTCCTTTGGTTTTACTGCTTCCAAAAATGGCTTTCCAATCTTTAGATATTGATCATACCTGATAAAAGTTATTCCAGAAACGTGCTTTGTGCACTGCAGTTTGTTATTTATCCATTTGAATGGAATGAATTAGGATCAAATTAATTTCTCCTGGGTGTTTTAGTACATGTAGTATAGGTGTCGTAGTGTTTTCCCACTCAAAATTATTTTCCGCGGTCTGGCATGTTCGATTCCTCATTCAGCACGACAACGTCCAACTGACCTGGAGTGTACTTTTGGCAAAATTTAATTTGAAGGTTTATGCTTTTACACTTTGATTATTATGTGGATTTAATTAATTATTGGCACTAATTTCCTATGTAGTTATATGAATTATATATATGCTATATTTGCTATATTAAACTAGCACCGGCGTTGTCGTGTGACTATGTACTTTATTATTTGTTTATTATTTACTGTTTTTTGTTAGTATAATTACAGTTTCGCCAGGACATATGGTCTCTTAGCATACTATGCTTATATTTGTTACTAGTTTTTGTTTTCAGCTATATAGTACAGTACGTTACATGGACGAGTTCTTAGACCAGGAGAATGATTTGTATATATTTTGCGTTATGCAAAAAATGATGGTCCATCAACACCAAAAACTTGTTTTATCTCTTCACTTAGTTATTATGTTAAATAAAGATGTTATTTTTATAGAAATTGTTCATTATGTACAATAAAAATGTAATTTATCTGCATGTTTCAATTACATGTATTTAAAAAAACAAAGATGTAACTTCTACAAAGATTTGACTTATAGGTGAAATATAAATGCAATTTTAATGCATTTTTGCATTTTATGTAGAACAAAGCCTTGCTATTTCTTTTCATTTTTCCATTACGTAAAATAAGTATCCAGTTTCTATGCAATATTGCATATTTTAAAATGCAGATATAATTTGTATACACAGTTGCATTATGTAAAATAAAGAAGTAATATCCAGACATTTTTGCATTACAAGTGTGTGTTAAATAAACATGTAATATCACTACATTTTTACATTATTTCTGTAAAATAAAGATAAAATGCCTATACTTCTTTTCATAAATAATCGTTGGAGAAATACAAATTGATTTAATTTGATTTTATTTATTGTGTTTTAACGCCACTTTCAGCTATATCATGGCGACCAGTTTCAGTGGTGGAAGAAGCAGGAGAGAACCACCGACCATGGGCAAGCAACTGGTAAATTTTATCATTTGCGGCTGCGAGTCGAGTGCACCCTTTTTGTAATTTACAAAGCCGGGAGCGAACCAAGGCCGTATTTGTGATTGGCTTGTATGAGTCGTTTTGGTATTCCAACTACCTAACTCATTGAGCCATCCGGGCCCGAGAAATAAAGACGACAAGCAAAAGTATAATAACGTGTGAATACAATATTCATATTTGGTGAGAAAATTTAAATATAATAAAGAGGAAATTACAAGTTGTCATTCAAAAAATAGGCAATACAATGCCTATAAGAAAAGAACAAACAATGATCTACAAATCATTACATAGAAATTTAAAGATTGAGCAACACGAACACCAGGAATGAGCTTTGGTGCTCCGGAATAAGTGGCAGTTCCTGCTCCAATTGTGACACCCGTTGTATTTGTGTTAAACGACAAGTACATAATATGATATGGAAATGATATAAGACACCAATATACATAAATAAATACAACATAAACTCACTATAAAACGAATGGGAGTAAAGATGAGCCGAACACCGTTTCTACCCGGACATCGCAGTAGACATCACAACACGTAACTTAAAAAAGAAAAGACATGTAAATGGACAATATGATTGTAGCAACATTTCAGCATAGGTGTTATGTGTATCTTAGTTGAAACGATATTTCACAGCTTGTGGATTATATAAGGACTTCCTTGATAGGGAATTACTGCTAACAAGTAAACAACGGTTCATAGTTGTTCAGTTGAAATCGTTATTTTTTAAGTTTTGCAGTCGTGACTTGGTTATAATTACGGAATGTCTGTGCCACAAATTACCATGGATGTGTTCCCTTTGTCGTTGTCAAAATCACATTATGACCTAATTCATGATTTTCCACTAGATTGTTGACAGAAACGACAAGATTGATGCCACAATTGGGGCAGAAACTGCTTACCCTTCTACATCTGGTTTTAAGGGTTATTGTGTTGTTCATTTTGTCAAATTGCTTGTTCTTAGTTCAGCACGTGTAACAAAGAAGTTCGGTTCGTCTTTACTTCCACTTGTTTTGTCAGGAGTGTCTGTTTTATTACAGTTATTTGTATTTATTCACGTACACTGCTGTTTAACACCACTTCCATATGATGATGTACGTGTTGTTTAACAGTTCGTGTTGCTTAATCCTTAGGTTTCTGTGTAGTGTATTGTAGATCATCGTTTTCTTGGCCATTGTACTTACTGCCCTTTGATTTAGTGCTTCTGATTACCCATTTGGTATCATCAATCTTTTCTGATGGAAGAGATAAGAGACAGATGTGTTCACGGCGGATATGTTGTAAAAGTCATAGTTTCTATCTACAAAGTAAAACAATAAAAAAAAAGTACTGCAATAATTCTATTCATATAATTTTGCTCACCCAGCCATGTGTACTTTTGCCATCACTTGTTTTCCTTCGTTTGTCGTCCGTCGTCTGTTAACTTTTCACCTTTTAATCTTCCCCTCTGAAACCACTTCGCCAAATGAACCTAGCACTGGTTGTATGCATCTATAGGAGGCCCTCTGTAACGATTGCTTATTTCCCCAATTTGTTAACAAACATGGCCATCATAGGCAATTATTGTTTCTGTTTGGTAAATTTCTAAAAAATCTTCTTTTGAAACTACTTACACAAGTAAAGTGACATTTTAATGGATCGTCTATGAATGATCCTCAATGCGATTTCATCATATCATTAAATTTGGGAAAAAAAACATGGGTGTCGTGGGCAATTATAATTTCTAATTTTCTGAGAAAAAAAAAA
>MJUT01039821.1:94473-106329 GCA_002080005.1 Gigantidas platifrons
TTNCTTATTACTGTCACATTTTGGAAGAGTCCATGTGAATCCTGACAATAATTAGTCAAACACGTGCTCCATAGATGTATTTCTATTTTTAGCACGATACAATGGGAAACAACTCTTGATGCCATTTCAATATGGCGGACATTTCAAATCTTAAAAAATCGTAAAAAAACAAACAATTAAGGTTGAATTTGGTATGAAATGAGAGAGGAAGGCAGTGTTAACATCCATGGAAAACAATTACCGACAGGTAAGATATTACTAATATTTATTCATTGAAAAACAATAAGTACCGCGATATAATGGAACACCAAAATCATATTTTTTTTTTTTTTAATTATTGTGAAGTCATTTCTGGATAGATTTTTACAATTTTTACACCAAAACATTCGGAATTGTCTGTATTTTGATTGGTTATTTATGTTGTTATGACTGAGTGATTTTTATTTGTACATAATTTAAACACAACAAATAAAATAAAATTTGACTGATTTTCCTATGTATTTCAGCTAAAAATAAATCCTAAAAATTGACAATCATGGAAAAATTATGAGGGTTGGCGATAATTGATTTTTCATTATTTTTATTTTGAAGAACACCACTTTCCTCCACAGTGGAGTGAGTGCATACATAGGAATGGTCACCAACTTGCTCATTTTGATGTTTTTTATCCCCAAAATTAACCACAGATCTGCATAGCTATGATCACCCTTGGAGGAGTTGGAGTGATCAATAACAGGAATTTTAGTTACAGATATATTTGTTTACATATGAATGATCATGAGTACAGTTTTCCTCAACACTTTGTATACTTGTAGTTGTAGAATATGAATGATCCAATACGTCATGGTTATGCCCATCGACATTTAAGTTAGACTTATCAAATTTAACCACATCTGCGCATGAAAGACCATTTGTTGTAAATTGGGTGGTCAGCGGAACTTTTGAAGGTGTTTTTCTTTGAGACATTTTGGGCAATTGTGTATTTTATCAATACCTGATGCGATTGAGCGAATATAAATATATCAGCTTCTGTTTGCTTTAGGAATAATTCAGAGCAGACGATCGGGTTGCGCAATCGTGTTATTTTTTGCGACTCGTTACTTTCCGTGTAGGATTCGATAATTATCGGTTTCAATTTACAGACAAAATTCTATAAATATTCATTTCAAACAAATAATTTGTATGTTTTCGTCAAAGAAGAAGAACGTTGAATTAAATTTAATGTGTATTTCACAAGCAAACAATATACAGCGAAATACCTGACTGACAATTGCCTGTCTCAATCTAGGTACGAGCCAGGGGACAGAACTCGTCAGTCTAAATACCGGTCTCGTGATAAACGAGACCGGTATTTCGCTCTTCGATACCTTTCGTACACCGTATCTTTCATAAGTTCTCGATGCGTCTCGAAAAGTGGTACAATACAATACCCGGATGTGTTGAAGGTTTTTCATAGCCACAGTGTATATGGATCACCCCGGATGTGTTGAAACTTTGCATAGGCATAGTGTAATGTATGGATGTTATTCCTTTATTGATTTAATTTTACCATGCTTATACCATAAATAGCTCGCTTTGCGAGCTTATAATATGCCCTGCTTCAAAATAACACCAATATATATATTCTGCCGAACAAACAGGCTACCACTTCAAATACCATGTGCCGACTGGCCATATATCTCTCCTGGGCAATTACACAGTGCGCGATCACGAGATTCATGAATTTACCTATTGGGTCTGTTTGATTTGAAATCATCACCGGTATATAGGAAAAGTAAACGTGCAAAAATAGACTGAAGTTCTTTACATACAGTTTGATAGCGCGTTCTAAGAAAACGTCTACATAGTCGTCAACAAACTGTCCATTACACGCTCATATAAAGTGTGTGCAGCAGCATACATTTTGAAATCATTAACAAAGTCGGTTTCAATGAGCAAGTTATTGTGCTTTAACTACAAGTGAGCAACATAATCTGTTTTGTATTATATCAACATACCGATAAGAGTTTGTGTGGTGTATCTCACTGAAACAACAGTATGATTCATCCTGATTGAGAGGTGAACAGTGTTCAATCATTAGTGTTGTGTTCTTTGTGGATAAGCAGCAGATATATACAATATTGGTGTACTGGCGGTAAATATAGAATTGATTCGGCGAGGCTTAAAAACAGGGGAAAGACGAGTATTAGCGAATCTTTTCACCCGTTTCGTGCCGAGTCACATACAATCTAGATTCACCGTCAATGCACCAATATTGTATCTACCCAATGTTATTTAATGTAATAACGAAATAAAAAGATAACGGACACCCCGTTGATACCTCATCAGTAGTGATAATATATATACATGTTTGATACGGTGAGTATTTAACAATACGCACTCACCAAACAAAAAAGGTCATTATTAATCAACGAACAATTTACAGAACACGCAATACGCATTACTTCTGAATTAAAATCAATCGTAACATGTGTAATGGTGCATAATATTGTCAACCAGTTTTTGACATTTTACTTGCTTTTCGTTATGTGAAGTCCACATTGACAACAGAAACACAAATAGCAGTTCAGGAAAAGGGCGTGGCTTAATAGCTTTATTAGGCTAATGTGAAAAGTGTTATTATGACAATGTCAAGTGTTATGAGGACACTGTCATAATAAATCAACAGCTTATTTCAACCCATTAATTATGACAAACAATAACCCAATTGAATGATAAGCCAGTTTTATGGTATATTGGCTTGTCCTGATCGATGATCCAACCTACAAACAAACGTAATCGTGGCAAAAGCGCTAACCATTAAACCCAACTGATGCAATACTTAAGCAATTACATGTGTATTCGACACAAATCTGCTCAAATATGGGAATTTTCTACATGTAGTAACTTAGCTAAACTAATTAAACTAAATCGGAGATACATGATTTAGTGTATATGTTGCGTTTCGTAAATAAAACCTTCATTTGTCAAAAGGCTGGAAAGTCAATGTAAAATTATTTGGAGCACGTTGGCCAAAAGGTTTTAATGTTACATCCAAAGTGGGCCACGTTTGTTCATGCCTGAGGTAGAATGACCCTAATTTTTGCTTTCAATAACTGTATTATTTGGAAGTTGTACTTTCAAACATATTATATATCTAATAATCCTTGTCTGTGCCTAAGAACTTATTATTGGGTGGGTGATATATTCGGCAACCAGCAGAGGTTCGAATTAATTTGCCATTAGACCTCATACATGGCTATCACAGTTTCATTATTCAAATCACATGTTCTGAAGACGGTTCCAATGGACCAACCTACAGATAGAGCGTAGGTGGCTGATATGATATGTGTTCTCCATGAGGGTGTTGTCATGTTATAGTAAGCATTACCTGATCACGTGCCATAGTAAGTAGCGTGACTTTGAGGGTTTAATGGCCACAACTGTAGATTCCGAAAAAGAGTATGTGTATCGTAGTCGCTACAGAAGTTTGAATTTATCATCCCTATTGAACTTTCAATACTTTCCCAATGGCAGTCAAAACCCATAGCCCCGGATGTCATATTCCTTCGATATCTCTCTATATGTTTATAAATTGTTGAACTTGTTCTCGTTTTCAATATGCATGACATAGTTGTCTTTCAACGTTAAGCAGCCATCAATAAAGCATTATTCAGTATTTAAACCCTTCGTTTACACATGACGTTTACTACCTGGAGAGAACATAGGGGGGATCACAAAACGCATCAATTTATGTGTACAAATATTTGTAAAATACGATCCAAACTACAGTTTTGGAGACCATGTGATAAAGCCCACAAAGAAAAATATGTTTTTAATATTTCCCGTGGGTAAAGTGTGCTTGCACATTGTGATAGATTATTATTCCCAATGCTTCAATTGTATGTCCCTTGATTTGTGGCTGCGTAACAGATTTAAATTCGCCTTCACCAGTCAGATATAATATTCCAATGTGTTAATTAGTGCCCATTTCAACCTAAAACTGTCACATTATTTTGTCAGTACCTTTACGTGATCTCTGTAGCTGTTTCTTGCTTGTTGTGAAATTCAACATTTTGGGAGGTTTATTTGACTTTTTTTTACCAAAATTTCAGAACGTGAGTAGATAGTAAAGGGAAAATCAGAAGCCGTAATTCGAAGGTGAAAATGGCAAACAATGACCTACAAAATACTGCACAAGAACCTAAAGATTAAGCAACATGAAGCCTACAAAAATATAGGTTGGTAGTTCATCGTTCAGATTGATCAAATATGAAATAATACCAGAATGTGTATAGTGTCCTATCTAAAGTATTACCCTAAGGCGCTTTACATAGATAAAAAAAACATAAAATACTAGATAAAAGTAGCAAAATATACACAGGTAACCCCTATGCATATACATGACAATGATAAAATTAGATAATAATAATACTGAATGCAGTTGATAGCAGATGGAAGAGATAAAAATGGAAAAGGGAGTGGTGTAGAAAAAAACAGAAAAGGAGCTTGAGGCAGAAAGAAGCGATGGAATTGGGAGAAGGGATACGAGAGGGGGCAGGGAATAAGAATGTCACAGGATTATTGTAGGTGCAGAAATGGTAAAGGGAGGTTGAAGCAGAAATGTGTTGGAAGAGGTGATCCAAAATGGGTCAGAAAAGAGAAAGTCAAGGGATCAAGGAAGGGAAGACATCATAAAATCATTAATAATAATCTACATATCGTATATACATATAAAAGTCCAGAAAAGTCTACATCAATTTGAATATTAAAATATTTTAAAGCTGATAGCGAGTCCACAGGTTTGATCTGCAGTGGTATGTTGTTCCACAGTTGACACAGTCTTGTCGAAACGGCGGTTACCATAGGTCATTGTTATGGTGGTATTTACCTAGAGAAGTGATGCTGACTGGGAAAATAGAGAACGTGATGGAACGCATGGTTTCACAAGTTCAGTCAAATATGCTGGAGCCAAACCATGAAGAGCCTTGCATACATAGAGGATAAGTCTGTACTGACTTCGATATTCTACTGGAAGCCAATTTAAGCGGATCAGTACGGGTGTGATATGACCCATCTTCTGTGTCCTTGGGAGTTTATCTATTAAAATGTACAGGTTAAGTACCATTGTAATACCAGTTATATAATAGAGCCTTAATAAAAAAAAAAAACACCACACATTCTGAATGTTCAGAAATCGCTTTCACCAACAAATATACACGACCGGACAATCTTCTGACTTGGTACAATCACATCAATAAAAAGAAAGAGTGGTTAAACCATTTTGATGAATGAGAACCTCCCTTCTAAATGATATAAATATATATTGTCTTCCTATAATTTTCACTATTTCGCTTAAACGCAGCATCGAAATGGTATTATGTCAGTTATTCAGAAGAATAGATTAATAAATAATCGCATACGCATTTGATATTGTATATGCATTTGACATTAGACGTATGAATCGTTTTTAAATTGTATTCTGTCAGTTATTCAGAAGAAACAAATCATAAATAATCCCATAAACATTTGATAATAGCTATTGTTGTGGATAAGTAAGCATTTATCTATCTCTTGTTCCAATGCAATTAAATATACTTTAGATTACACTAATGTCTCAACCGTTTTCGATGCTGTGTGTAGAACAATATCAGCTGTTGTACTCTGACAGTCGGATTTTAATGGGGAACCAAAACAGGAGTTTTATGTACAATATTGGAGAGAACATTACAATTATAATAATACATATCTAACCTACAGTTCAAAGACAACAGCGTGGCATCAGGAAAAGGCTATATTTTTCAAATAATCACCGGGAATGCCTTAAGAAATTCTTTATCGAAATCGGTGCAATGTAAAACAGACCAAAGTATGTATGTGTTTAAGTACATTATTGGTGCTTGTGTTTGTTTAATTGATTTAATACCAGCATTCCGTTGTTTTACGTACCTCATAATGAGAAATATCGCTTCAACTATTTTATTGCGGTATATCATGCCAATGTGATACCAGATTTGAAAATGATATAATCTATGGAATGATTTTCTGGTTATCTAATGCTTTCCTAAAAGTTCATGCATGAGTCAAAATCTAGAGATATGCAATATGTCCCGTTACTTTGATATAAAAACATTGATGAACAGTAGCCATTTACATTTCAACAGTTACAATGGCACATTTTTACTTTAGACACGAATGTGTTACTCGTGTTTATCTTTCTCATACCAAGTGATTAACTCGCACTTAAAACACATATACACATGAGAATTTACGAACAGAACAACATTGTGTACTACATGTAACTAACTACATTGTGCCCTAAATTACTGCATCCTTTTTTTAAAGCTGTTTGATATTAATTGTTAATCACTAGAAACATTTTATGATCGAAATCATGCCCGTTACGAAATATCCATATCTCAAATGACAATATATCTTTTCCCATTTACGTTATCTATCGTCGACACAATTTTTATCGGACCTGACTTGATATACGAGTAACACATCGGATGTTCTATAAGAAGCAACAACTTGATTACCCTTCGCGAGCACCGGCGTTTTCCCCCGGTAGTTTGACAGGGTACTTGTTGCTCATCTTTTTATTCTTTGTGTTGTATTTTTGTTTGTATCTTGTGCACAATGCTGTATGTGTCTCTTCAGTTAGCCGCCTGTTTTCAGAAGTTGGATTTGTGCTGTTCATTTGGTCCTATTGACGAATAAGAGGAAGGAACTGCTTACCCATTGATAGCACCTGGGTTCACCTGCTTGGTTTTGGTGGGGTTTGTATTGCTCATCTTTCGGTCTATGACTTGTGTGCCAAATGTTGCCAGCATCTATTGATTGTACAGTCTCGACTGCCTCCTCGGTTTTCTCTAACGTTTACTTAAGCTGCTTAGATAATATGATTTCTTGGGGGTTTAATTTCTAATCAAACTACGTTTTGTGGATGATTGTGTAGTGTAAAACACATTTAGTATCCAAATATATAGGATATATTGTGATGCATTGATGATTTTTAGGCGAACGTGGGTCTAAATTGGCACCAACAATTATAAATATCAATTATAAATTCTAATGTAGCTGTTTAATATCCCTGGTTTGTGATTGAACAATGCTGTAATTTTCATGGTATCAATTTCACGGTTGAAAATCATGAGATATTTTAGACGATTGTCGCTACGACATCTTGTCAACAATGTAGCAATGCATATGTATAAATTTGAATAGAGATAACTGAATTGTATTTGAATATTTCACGGCATCAATTGTCGATTTATTGGTGTAATTTTCACCAATTCCACTGTTGAAATAGCATGAAATACTTTTTTTAATTTTAGCTGATTACCGCTTATCTCATCTTGTCAATAATACGGAAATATACATATATGATGTGTGTATGTCTATCCTACACATGATTACATTATAATGGAGATAACTGTATTGTATTTAAAATTTCACAACATCAATTGTCGATTTAATGGTCGCAAATATCCGTTTACTGGCTCCACCTACGCGTCGCCAGTAATCTCAATTTGCGACCATCAAATCTCCAATTGATGCCCTGAAATTTTCAAATACAATACAGTTATCTCTTAGTTGACATCAACAAAAGGACGTCTGCTGAAGACAATCTGTATTCGTAGAGCAAATAGCTCATACACATCATGATCCAGACTCAAAAATCATTATAGAGAGCAGTTATGATGTGAACATACTTCAAAAGCAAAAAACTATTAATTATTTTCTGTTTGTTTTATTTCTAAACAGTTCAACATTATAGACGTGTTATTTTGATTGAAGCACTACTAATTTATAAGCACATCAATCTATATTCAGAGAGCCCCTGTGGCTCAATGAGTTGCGTAGTTGGATTACCTAACAACTCATACAAGCCTATCACCAATACGACGTGGGTTCGCGCCCAGTTTTGTAAATTACAAAAAGGGCACATTCGACTCGCAGCCGCAAGTGATAAAGCTGGTCACCATGATATAGCTGAAATATTGCTGAAAGTGGCGTTTAACACCAAAAATCAAATCAAATCAATCCATATGCATATGCAACAGTTCATCTGGAGATGTCCTCTAATCAGCCTCTATCAGATGTTTGGGAGGGTAGCGTGTGCTTACAGCTATTATTATTACAGTGTCACAGAAGTCTAAAGAGGTTCAGTAAGATATATGTGACATTTTACTATTTCTGAAGAATTAATTCGCATAACGTTCTCCTTTTAGTCAACACATACACATTGTATTGTAAAGGTAAGGTAATGTGTGTTTAATGGTCACGCGACAGATCCTTTGCATCTTTTGTGTTTATATTAAGTACAGGTGTATCACTTCCTGGTTGGTTTTACATATAGGCTAATAATAATTTAGGATGTTAGTAACATTTGCTCTTTTGTTTGGATTATTGCATGAAGCTTTCGGTGAGTATAAATTTGATTTTTACAAAATGATTATTCAGTATTAAATGAAAATGAAAATTTAGACAGTAATTATACAATATAGGTATGGTATCTTTTTATATGAGATTTATTTGGATGAGGCCATGAAACAGGGGAACTGCGAGGCTCTGCCGAGCAGTCCCCCTGTTTCGTGCCGAATACTGCAATAGTACTGCAATACTATATTTTTTTCACTGTTTTCTATATAAAAAAAAATAATTAAAATTAGTATTTCCCGTCATGGGTCCCATTTAAAATGCTACAAACAAACAAGCAAAAAACAAACCAAAAAACAAATAACAAAAAAAAAGCCAAACAACCAAAAAAAAACAAACAACACTATATGAAGTAAATCTATTCTTAAGCCAAAATATAAGAACAAACAAACAAATTTAAATGTGTACATTGCGATGATCCGAATTGTAAATCAAGTAATGATAAGAGTTTAACATTTGCGAGTTGGTATATATCGGTGAAACGAAAGGTAAAGGAGTAATAACACTAACGAATTCTCCATAGTTTTCTATGTTAAATAAAATCTTTTTGAGATATCATACATGATTTACCTTAAGTTTAATCTACGTGACACTCATTTCTCATGGAAGGTGTACCTAATTGGAAGCATACCTCCTAAAATCAACATACATGTACATGTAATGGCATATAAGAAAAACAGACAGTCCGAAGATGTCTACCCTCAAAAATCCTACTTTCACTTTCGATTTAACACAAATGCATGTGGTTTCTTTCCAATGCAATCATTTTTTTTATTTAAAACCACAAGGACATCAAATATGGGCTTAAGAGTATTTTAAAATATGTAGGTTTCTGCTGACATTCAGTATTTTGCAGTATCTAATAAGGTTTATTTTTTATCCAACAATGTAGGAATCCATTTTATGTTTACCTATTACTTTTCCATACGTTCTTTTCGACTGGTACCCATGTTTAGTGGTATTACACCTAACAGACAGTTTAACTAGCTGCGATTTAGTTTTACACAAACTTGCTCTGTTATGTTGTGAATGCATTTCTAAAACAAAATTTTAATTTCTCGCACGGTTTTCAAAATATTGCAAAAATATAAGATCTTCTCTTACTAGGATCATTGCTAAAAATTAGTGAAACAATTGAGTTTTAATCGCAAACAGAAATGGTGAAATTTTGCTACCAAACGCGTTAAACGTTTTTTTTTTTGTTTTTTTTAGTGCTCAAGTATTGACTAGATATTATAAAATAAGTCTAGACTTGTTTTAAGTCAATACAATTTTTAATTTTTCAAAATTAAAAGGTGAAATTAAAAAAAATAAATAAAAAGAATACAAAAATGCAGTTTTGATTCTTATTTCCGGGAAGTTTTTACAGTTGGAAAGTGTTTCTTTACTTAATCATGAAGCAAATTTATTAATTAGGTTATTTATACATATGCCAACTGAAATATATTTGATCTTTATCTTCCAGAGGGACTTTAACACAGCAGGTATCAAGTTCTCAAGTTTCTGTTGGGTTTGGGTGGGGGATCCAATAAAAAACTTTAATTAATAAAACATGATATTTTATATATATATATACTCCGACAAAAGTTAAGCACCATCCTATATTTTTATCGATATATTTTTTACATCAATACTGTTAGAACAATAAAATATATAATTATCACCATTGTTCTTGCACTTCTTAAATGACTACACCAAGGGCTCTCAAATTAGCAATCTACGAAGTATTTATCATCCAGAAAGATGTGACTATGACGTGGCAAAAATGGGGTTCAAAACAGGCGCTGGAAAAACGTAAAACCAGTTTGTCTTTGATGGAAGTTTTTAACATTGCATTAAAATGCAGAGTCTTCAGATTTTAAATGCATATATTGTGCGTATGTGTAAGGCATAAAAAATCAATAACGAGTATATCCACCTCGTTTATTGTGAAGTTCTGTAACACGCCTCGTCATGCTTCGCACAAGACGCCTAAGTCGTTCTTGGGGGAACTGTTGCCACTCCTGTAAGGTAGCAGTTCTTAATTCGTCAATATTTTGACATTTTGGATTGCGTTGGTTAATTTTTAGGCAAATAAAGTCCCACACATGCTCTATAGGGTTCATGTCTGGCGACACCGCAGGCCATGGAATAGTCTGAACAGCCTCTTGCTGTGAAAAATGTTGTACAATTCGGGCTCTATGTGGCATAGCGTTGTCGTCCATAAACATTGGCCTGTCAGCCAACGAATGATTGTCGAAATGAGAGACTACGCGTGAAGCGACCACATTGTCACGGTATTAGTGGCATGTTAGATTACCATCAAGAACGTACAAGTCCAACTTACAGTCAAAGGAAAAACAACCCCAGACAGTTACTGAAATGAACTGTTTCATTGGCACCAAACCCTTGCACGACCGTCGGTAGGGCGTAACAAAAAACGACTTTCATTAGACCTGTGGACCCGTCTCCATGTGCGAATAGTCCACCCCAAATGATCATGTGACCAGTCAAATCGAGCATGGCGATGACATAATGTCAACTGTGGACGTTTCATGGGTCGTCGCGCTAGCATTCCCTGCTGGTGGAGGCGTCTAATTACAGTGCGTGTACTAATGTGGCCCCCAAACGCTAAATTACCACGAAATGCACTTGATGTACTGAACGGCCGTTGCCGCGCCCGTCTGGATATGAGCCGGGTCTCTCTCGGCGTCATTTTGTGAGGTCTATCTGCACGTGGACGGTCAGTAACATTCCCCGTTTGACAAAAACGCTGCATCAGTCGTACAATGATGGAATGGTTAACCCTGAAATGGTCCGCCATCCTTTTATGGTTAAAACCACCGTTATGCATGCCAACAGCTTGCCTTCTTTCTGGTATGGTTAATTTTTGCCTCACCATACCAAACCAATAGAAAATGAAACTTAAAACTCTACACAAAAAAAAAATCAGCTTTTGTTCGCAAACACAAATGTTGAAAAGTACACGTGGCACTTTACACACCCTGTCATATACACATAAATAAAAATCGATCAATAACCTGTTTCACAGGTAAGTAAGTATGTGTGTACAGGTAACGAAAACAGCAAACCGATTTGAAATAAGTTCATTATTAGAAAAGATATTATTGAAACAAATCAGGTGATGCTTAACTTTTGTCGGACTGTATATATATACAGGTTAATTATCAAAGAGTTTAAATTTCCCTACAATTTGGTGAATGTAATTGATTCGCTCTGAAGGTAAGAAATGAGTTGAAAACGAGGTGAAATTATAAAAAACTCATGGCTTTCAAAAAGGAAATAAGCCATGGAATAAGGGGAAATCACTTGAATTTGACAACAATTTGGAAATTGAAAAGTGTAAAAGGTTAGAGCATAATGTTTATAACTCGTATGTTCATGAAAATTTGAATGGTGTTCTGTCAATTCACAATGTTGATGGTTCCCATGTGG
>MJUT01039821.1:106344-118981 GCA_002080005.1 Gigantidas platifrons
CAAATTATAAATGAAACGTATAGCTTTCATTGTTTGTTGATTTTATAAGACCTTTAACCCATCTAATATTTTGGTAATAATTTTCCATATTTGCACGTGCGATGACGTCACACTAGTCAATGAAAAGTCTATGGTTTCGTGAAAATATATGAAATCTAACGAGAAATGTGTGTTTAATGTCAATTTTCAATATCTCCCCAAGCAGGTACTAACAAAATATTTTAGTATGATGTTTATTATACATAAACATGTATCTCATTTAATTTGTTCGTTGGTACCCGAGTGGGGAGGGTATGAACGACGGTAAACAAAAAATAATTTTGAGGTCGATTTCGCGTGAGCAGCCATATTTTAAGGCCTGTTTTTTAATTCTTACCCATTAACCTGGTTTTAAACCGTTTTATGGTTGAGCGATTTTTTTCGATGTGGTTTTAACCATGCGGTTAAATGGTTAAAGAACATCTTAACCGGGATTGAAGCACGGTTGAATATGTTTGAACCTTTTTAATTACCAGTATGTTTAAGAGTTGAATTGTTTTATTTGTAAATGAAGAATTAATTTGACTTTGTTAATCAATGAACTAGAAAATTTCTCTTAAATATTGTTCTTCAACCATTGCGTTTTTTTTTATCTATCTTAAACATGTTTCAGGTTGTTTTCAACCATAAACAAGTTTGAGAATATAAAAACAGGCCTTTAGTGACAATTTTCCTCCGTAATAGACAGAAATACCAATCAACGGTGGTGATCAGGAACACTTTGACGTTAGCGAAATGTGCATTTCTCAAATAGAAGTGGATCTTTTTCCTTTCACGTATTTATTATTATTTTCCCTGTTACAAACAAGACGTGTACCGGACTTGACTATATGAGTAACATATGAGATGTCTTATAAGAAACTGCTTACCCTTCGTGATAATCCGTGTTCACCCCCAGTTTTTGGTGGGGTTCATGTCGCTAATCCGTTCAGTATTATGTGCCGTTTTTGTCTTGTTGATCTTCGTTTTGTTGCTTGTGTCCAATGTTGCTTTGGTCTCTGGATGTTCCATTCTGGGTTGCTCCATGGGTTTTCTCTAGTGTTTATCGACTCATTTCTAATTAATTATGTAATAAGGCTGGTGAAACGAATATCGTAAAGTGACATTTAACTCCTAATTTTAGTAAGAAAGGATGAGCATATGTATGAACATAACATGCTAGCCAACATCACACTTAGACACAAATTGAAGAAATGAAAAGTAATGGAACATCGCTGTGATTGCTGTTTTATCTGTTTCCCTTTAAACCAACATTTTGTTCAACAAAGCAAAAGTATAATCGTAATCATAAGGTAATATAGAATCGGGTTTTATTTGAAGTGACGATATATTATAATGAATTGCGTTAGTGTACCGTTTGTATGCTAAATGCCATTGAAATAAATATTGAACAATAATAATATATAAACAATTTGAAATAGCATAACTAATCAAACGATTTGAATTACCTTAAATAATCAACCGATATGAAATACCATTAATAATCAAACAATTTGAATTACCATTGGTAATAAAACGATTTGAATAATCATTAATAATCTAACGATTTAAATTATCATAAATCATCAAGCGATTTGAATTACCTAAATAATCAAAATATTTGAATTACCATAAATAATCAAACGGTTAGAATTACCATAAATAATCACACGACTTCAATTACCATAAATAATCAAACGACTTGAATTACCATAAATAATCAAACTATTGGAATAATCATAAATAATCAAACGGTTTGAATTATCATAAATAATCAAACGGTTTGAATTACCATAAATAATCAAACGGTTTGAATTACCATAAATAATCAAACGACTTCAATTACCATAAATAATCAAACGACTTGAATTACCATAAATAATCAAACTATTGGAATTACCATAAATAATCAAACGGTTTGAATTATCATAAATAATCAATATATATATTTTATTCAACAAAAATACATATAAGATATTACATAGTGATATTCATAGAAAGGGATTGGAAAACAAGTGTAAAACACTTATACAAATTCCTCTCCAGCTAAATTATTGCTAAAACAGATGGATGGTTGTTCAAATTATAATCTTATGTATCCATAGCAAAAAGTGGTTGGGTGACCACACAAGCTTTGTGAATGATTCCACACGGATTATGAAATTAATGAGAATTACATTACATGAATACGGTCTATATTTTTAGAAAATATATGTAAGAATTATGCAAATCTCTTACTTTTGACAATGCAATCTTGCATAATGATAAAATTGGGTTTGTTTTCAATATCAGACAATAAAGGGTTACCAAATAATAAATGTTGAGTAGTTGCCTGATATGAAATATTATTAATCATATTTTGTCGGAATAAACGATACAATGGACAATATAACAAAAAGTGTTCAGAAGATTGAATTTGTTTACAAATACAGTATGGATCAACTACTAGATTTTTCTTAAATAAATGCTCTTTCAATCCACTACTCTCTGTTCTGATTCTTGTTTGCAGAATTTGACCAATTCTGCTGCCGCTATAAAAATATTGCGGGACAATGTGCTTATTTTGTAAAAAAAAATTTAAGAGAGTACAAAGAAGCGGTTCTAATATGAATAGGAAGTTCATTCCAAAGACGAACAGTAGACGGAATAAAACTGTTGTGATGAAAACTTGTACGTGAATATACAGAAGGCAGATTATGTGAGTTACGGGTCCCGTACGAGTGGGTTTGTCCAAAAGTTGAGGGGACTAGATTTGTAAGATAGTCTGGAGTATTTGTATTAACCATCTGGTGGAACATAATAAGTTTGTGGTTCTTCCTCCTATCCCTTAGACTTTCCCACCCAGATTCCTTCATAAGAACATGTATGATGGTTAATTTGTCGCCCCTGTAACAATTCGCGCTGCCTCGTAATTAATACTCTCCAGTCTATCTTTCAAATACTCCGGACAATTGTCCCAAATCACGTCAACATATTCTAAGATGGGGAGAACATATGAAAAATAAATAGCTTGAATGGTTTTTCTGTCGGCTTTAAATTTAAGTCTCCGTAACATATTCAGTCGCACGGACGCTTTAGCTAAAATGTCATCTATATGAATGTTCCAGTTCCCGTCACTGGAAAATATAAGACCAATATGTTTGTGAGAATCAACGGTTTTGATAACGTTCCGGTTCATAATTAACGGAGGGTGATTAGGTGGATCCCTTTTCCTAGATATAATCATAGATTCGGTTTTCTTAGGGTTGAACTTTACTAACCATTTATCGGCCCATTTTTGAATGCGATCCAAATCAGAATTGAGAATAATGGAGGCTACCAAAGGGTTGTCAACAATAGCATAAATACTTGTATCGTCAGCAAATAGCTTTATCTGACAGTTTACCTCATTAACAATATCATTAACAAAAACTAAGAATAATAATGGGCCCAGGATCGACCCTTGTGGAACACCAGCATTGATATTAGCCCAAGAGGATTCTTGTCCATTAATAACCACCCTTTGATTACGGTTTGAGAGATAATCTTTCAGCCATAAAAGAAGATTTCCGGTGATATCAATTTTTTTTTAATTTGAACAGTAACCCTCTGTGCCAAACCCGGTCAAATGCCTTACTTATATCGAAGAATATAATTCTAATGTCTTTTCCTTCATCTAAAGCGGAGCTGAACACGTTAGCAATATACATCAACTGATTACGAGTAGAGTCTTTTAAGGTGAATCCAGACTGGTGTTCCGATAGGAAATCTCGAATAAAATTCATAATATGTTTATATACACATCTTTCAAAAGTTTTGCTTATTACACATAGTAGAGAGATTGGGCGATAATTACCAATTATGTTCTTATCGTCCTTCTTGAAAGCGGGAATAACATTAGCTAATTTCCACGCTGACGGATAATGCATACTGGATAGACTTAAATTATAAATATAACACAGAGGTTTTGATATAATATCATATGCACTTTTCAATAGTCTTGGGCTTACACAGTCAGGACCAGAAGATTTATTTACATTAACAATTTGTAATACATCTTTCACTTCCTGTTCCTGAAGGATTATATTATCAAGACAATTGACCGGTGCAGAGTCATCTTCAGGGACAGACTTATCATTATCGTTTACATTTGACTGAGAAGCAAAAAATATATTAAACGCCTCAGCTTTTTCGATATCATTACTAATAAAGTCGTCATTGACAAGTAGAGGTGGAATATCTGAGTTACAAGATTTACATCCTGCTAACTTAGAGGCTTTTATCCACCAATTTATTATGCCTAATGTATCAGAACGTAATTTATTTACAAGCCCATCAAAATAAACTTGCTTCTGTTACCTAACCAAATTTACGGTCTTGTTCTTAAGTTTCCTAAGCTTTGCTTAGTGCTCAGGAAGATTTGTTTGTTAGCTCTATTGTTCAACCTATTACGTTTTCGTATTGCCCGGCGAACTGCATTGTAAATCCACGGTGGATCCATCTTCCTAACAGTGATAACTTTATTAGGAGTTGAATCTGCCGCAGCTTTCAATAGTATATTAGTAAATAAATCTACGACACGATCTAAATCGTTATTGACGATGGCAAAAATATCATCCCAATTGGCAGCGGCTAATTTCTCGCGAAACAGATTGAAGTCGCCACGATCGTAGAGCCAGATGCGGCGTTTAGAACACGTGTGGGAAGGTTTGCAAATTTTGATGATCCCGTATGTCGGGCAATGATATCGTATATTGCCTTGGAAAATGGACGGACCAACGTGAACAAATTCAACCGTTTTACGGTTATTAGCAATAACCAAATCAAGACATGAATTTGAATTCTCCGTAAAATATGTTGGTTCGCTGATAAATTTAATCATATCATATTTAGTGAGGATATGTTTCACTCTATCGTTGTTCGGTTTCAGATTTTCTTCATTACGTCCCCTAAAATGACAATGTTTTTAATTCCTGTGTCAACCGCTTGATCTAGTGAGTGTTCAATGAGTGACAACGCATTGACTTCGGAGTTTGGCGGTCTGTAGAAGCCACCCACTAAAACAGTATTATTACTTTTCATGCTGATTTCTACCCACAAACTTTCGATACTCCTTACATCTAAGTCCTTCCTGTGCAAGGCATGTATAGTATTTTCTATATAAAAAGCCAAACCCCCACCTATTCTGCCAATCCGGTCATTTCTATAGGGGGCATGAAAGCCATCTAAAAGAATATCCTCGGACTTGGAATTCTGATTCAGCCAAGTTTCACTAAAACAGAGTATATCAATATTCAAAATTGATAATATCTAATTGAGGGAGAAGGCTCTGAACGTTAAGATGAACAAACGAAGTGTATGTACCCAGATAGGCATTAAAATCATCTTGAAACTTATCTGCAAACGCGAATACAGACGAAACGTCACTTTCTGAGGCGCATGATGGGCCAGGATTAAACTCGACGTCACCAGATAAAATGAGTAAATGCTTCAAACATACCAGTAAAAGACCAAACATTAAACTTACCAATATACTTGACGCACACAACCACTTACAAACATTAAACTTACCAATATACTTGACGCACACAACCACTTAAGTATTGTGATAATGTGATTAAAACAACGTGAGTAACGACAACAGTAAGTAGAAAATGAATATGATTGACGACAATTGTCTGCTTTAACATCATTTGATAATTTAACAGAATAAAGTAACATTATTGGTACACATTTAATTCCCAACACATAGTAAAATTGAATGAATATTACATTTACATAGTCTACTCGCTCGCGTTTCAAAACCCGTGTAGCTCTTGAGCAAACAAGTCCTATTCTGGCGTTAAATTCGCTACTAGAGATTGTCATGATTATGTAATTTTGGAATCCCAGGCATACTGATTATGTGCCAGACTAGGACTTACATTACACAAAGATAGCACAATTTTGTCAAACATAAGGTCACCCATATAACCGTATACATAGACAGTATCTGATATTTTACAAATTAAAATCAACAATAAAAAAAAAAATATACAAAGCACATGAACCTGCGAAGTTTGTCGCAACCAGTCTAAGTGGTTTCTCACTTGTTTGTTAGAGAAATAGTAAGCGCGCATGAGAAAACTATGACCAAAGCGGGATAACTCTAGAAAAAAAATTCAGCCCAGAGTTGGATATGAACAAATATGGAACAGTCAATTTGTTACCTTGTTAGGGCAGAAATCACTTCTTATCAAAGTTTATGCTTAAAAAAAATCCAATATTTTTGAATTTTCCAGACTAATTTTAGAATATATGTATCATGTGAATTTCATGTATAGAATACACGATGAGCAGTGAGAAAGCACATGACCCTGTGAAATTACTTGATCTCAATCAGTCTAAATGGTTTCTTACTTGGTTGTTAGACAAAATGAGCAAGGGCGCAATGCGAAAACTTGTCCAAGAGATGGATAACTCTAAAAGAAAAAACAATCAGCCAGAGTTTGATATAAGGAGATATGGAAACGTTAACTTGTTACCTTGTTATAAATGTACGAAACAATCAAAAAACAAAAACAAACAAAAACAAAAAACATAAAAAATATCCATTATTTTTAAAGTTTCCAGCCAAATTTTAGATTGTTTGTGTCATATGAATTTCATGTATAGAGTTCACGATGAACAGTGAGGAAATGAATCAATTCTGATATTTGATTCCCAAGAGCAAAATCAATGGAAAAACAATCTTTATACAACATCACCAACAAAGTATAATATAAAGCTATTCAATGTAATTATGAGAAACATAATATCACGCATTAACTGAAGATATGATGTATGACCGTCAACATAAAACAGAGGTTAACCGTTCTTTTATTACTATGTTTTATTTGAGGTTATAATTAATGAAATCTCGGTTTGAACTGCATCATATGCATCATTTGAGGATTATACATTCCACCAACGTTGGGTTGGTTCATCTGGGGTTCTGGGTATGGTGGCATCATGTTTGGAGGGAAGCTAGATATTTGCGAACTTATTAAAACAATAATTATATAAATGTATTTAGTTCTAGCCTAAATGACTAATCTTTTCTGTACAAATCAGTTATTTCCTCTGTTGTAGCATATGATAAACATATCATAACATGTCATTTTTCATATCATACCCATTAAGAGCCCTCGTTCATATATCATCCATTGAGCCTAACGGCTCTCGGGCTGATAAATCGTATGATATGAAAAATGCCATGTAATAATCTATATTTATATTACATGTATGTACAGAAAACAGTATAGATATAAATTCTCCTTCAGTTGCCCGTGAGTTACGATATTTCTCCACTCAAGAGAGTTAAATTAAAAATTATAACCACAAGCCGTCAAGCAAGTGGTTAAATTTTTTAATTTAACTCTCGAGAGTGGAGAAATATCGTAACCCACATGGGCAACTGAAGGATAATTTGTTTCTTCCATTATTTAACACGAACTTTATTTCTAAATTTGAAATTAATGCGTTTGAAATTAATGTAGGGAAAGGCACGAGACATTTTAATCCTCTAGAGGATTACAGATTTTTCCACCACTGGTTCAGCGGGGTTAAAACGCAGTAATAATGGGAGAAAACCCAATAAACTATTATTATGAAATTGTTGAAACACATGGTTTATTATCAATTTGTTACAAGAACAAAAAATCAAATAACATCAAGACGATAAAGATGCCATGGTGTATCTTTTATCGACAGAAGCAAATCGTATCGCTCAACTGCGAACTAATGGTCGTTTCAAACTCTTTTAGGGTATGAATTGTGCTCATTGATGAAAATTATACTGAAATGTAGAACAGAAATAAAAGAGCTTGTCCATTCTATTAATTTGTGTCTAATGTGTAATATGAGATAGTCTCTCATGTATTCTTTTTTTTAATACATTTCTCTGACGTCACACTATTGTTCGAACAGTGGATTATTTTTAAGAATCGACAGTTTATTCATTTGTTCTTCAATATATGAACTTTAACCTTTTACTATTTTATGCTTAAACACGTATTTTACTTATATTGGGACTTTCGTGTCTCGAACCACTTTTGGGCTTTTTAAAGTCTACTTTGACTTTCTAAACTTCCATCTTACCACGCGGCTAAGTTGAGTACATTAATAAATGCTATGATTAGTATATATAACTCTTGATAATAAGATTTGCAAAAAAAACAATATCAACAATTTGCTTAAAAAAGCAATTGATCAATACATACAAGACACGATACAAGTATTTGAGTTCTGACATAATTTATATTCAGAACGAACGAGTATTCTCGCAACTTAGCAAATCAGACAGACCACAGGTGAACATTTGGGAAACTTCAGATATATAAACATAAACGATTCTATTCACTTGAAAGACCTGTAAATATCTAAATATAAACGAGAATCGAAAGCACGGATGCCAGTAGTAATGTGTGTTCAGATTAGCCAACCTAAAAACGTAAGGCGGTAAGGCGCAAGATGGCGGCCAACCCATTCCCTTTGCATAAATAAAAGAGGGAAATTCACCCATCGACAAAATTATAAGCCACCTCAATTCCGGTAACACCGACTTCCGCTTCCGGGCATCGTGGAATCCTCAAAAATAGCGGGAAAACCCTAAAACTAAAACAATAGAAACCCCACCAATTCGACGTTATAACAAGGTGTGTTATATAATCCGATTAAAGGTATGCAGCGCATTGCGTCATATTTCTGACCAATGAAAAATAGGAACAGGATTATATTACCTAATAAGATTGCAAAATACCCATGTACACAAATCCTTTTTAAGGACATGTTTGCTTAATCGGATTAAGATGATGCATACGTCTGCAGTGCATTGTACTAGTATCATATTTCGACCAACATTAGTTGTGCATATATAAAGCAAGAAATATTAGTTTAATTTGGTTAGTTATCAAACAAATGCCTAAAATGTTAGAATGTGATTTAATTTTCATAAATCTTAACATCGATATTATAAATGCCAAATGATTACAATATGAATTATTTTGAATGAATCTAATGAGATTAAGTTGTCTGCGGCGGTGGATATACATGATGCCTCCTTGACTGCTGCTGCTGGGAATATACTTCTAACGGATTTACTTTACTTTAAACGGATTTGTGTACATGGGTATTTGCAATCTTATTAGGTAATATAATCCAGTTCCTATTTTTAATTGGTCAGAAATATGACGAAATGCGGTGCATACCTTTAATCGGATTATATAACACACCTTGTTATAACGTCGAATTGGTGGGGTTTCTAATTTTTTAGTTTTATGGTTTTCCCGCTATTTTTGAGGATTCCACGATGCCCGGAAGCGGAAGTCGGTGTTACCGGAATTGGGGTAGCTTATATTTTGGTCGATGGGGGAATTTCCGTCTTTTATTTATGCAACCGGAAGTAGGTTACCGGAAGTGGGTTGGCCGCTATCTTGCACCTTAGCGCCTTAGGTTTTTATGTTGACTAAAACTGAACACACTTTACTGATGTCAAAAAAGTTGGTTGTTTATTTTTTGTTAATTGTGGCTTATTTAGCTTTCTGAACATTAAAAAGGTAAAAATATGAAATGAACACACTGTTGCAGATAGAAATGTATTATGTAAGAGAATACACTCCAACTTGTAGATTTTTAAAAATAATGAACTCGACCCTTACAGGTCTCGTTGTTTATGTTTAATAATCTACAGTTGGAGTGTATTATCCACTACTTATTAACTGGCCCAAATACAATTACATCGACTCCGGACTGAGGGTAAGAAAGGTGAAACGATCTTATTGTGATCACGGTGTCTTCGGTGACAGATATCTCTTTCCTTCATACACTGGGCTCAGTAATAATTATGCCCAGAGATAGAATTTAGCACTACAGTATATTGGGTGCGTTTTGCATTTCCCGTACATTATGGATTTCTAAAAATGCATTATACTCCTTAAAATGTGATTTCCTATAGTATTATAATTGTTGAATCTTTTCCTTTTGGTGCCGGATGGGATACAGCAGGCACCGTGGGCGTGAACTGACTATGGATACGTTGTAAGGGTTGAAAGGCTATATAGGCAACATTCCTCCATAAATTAAGAGGAGGAAGCTGCCCATATCTCCATTTTCCGGGGGGAGGGGGTAGGGACAAGGAGCTTACGTTATGTCGAAAATGTTCTTTAACTAAACTTATTTGTAAGACATTCTACTCAAAGTGTATTTATTAACACTTTCAGCTGATTAGAAGAATTGTCTCTTATTAAAAAAATACAAACAAACAAAGCAAAAGAAAACAACCTATTTTGTGCAGTGCAACTATTTAATAAAAGGTACGTTCGACTGGGTGATTCTATGTTGACATATTCACATTGTCCTTTATATATAAGTTTATCAAACACAGAACACGATATAAAACGAAAATAAATGCATGTTGATGTTGTATTGTATAATACAATCCAGGTTGTATTGTATTGCACGATTCGGAAAAGCCCCGTCTTAAAACAATCAGGATTTCCAATCTCCACCCATATTTTTATTTAGCAATCGTGGCTAGTTTAATTGGTTGGTGGTTGGTTTCTTAACGTCAAGCGGCAAAACTGTATGCTTTATATACTTTGTATGATTGTTGTGCATCGTCTGTTTATTGGAACCTCTTGCTTCTGCAGTGTATTCCACTTGAATAAGCTCTACAAGTATATTACAACCCAAAAACATTAGTTTGGCTTCAATGAGCCCAATAGTGTAAAAGAAGATTGAAATGTAATTTTAGTTTACGGACGACGACAACGTCACCGTACATATAGGGCTCAATATAAAATGGCACACGCGTTTTTAGACTAGATTGCAAATTTTACACATGTTTATTTTTTTTTACACTGTAGTGGACCTCACCATGTCAAATTGAATACTCGCTTTTGGACATAAACAATCAGTAATTTGCCTTCAAATATTTACCATAAATTTCTCGTTGAAAACTGCAGGGCCGGTTACTATAAAGTTAACCATCAAAGAGATTAAGTTGCATTTTTATGCTTTCGTATGGTTTTATTTCTATCCACGTATGTAGTGTTATCATGTCATTTAATTAATTCCAATCGGATATTTGTAACGAACGATCAACGCCGGTCATATGTATTTTGTAGTTAGTGTAAAGGTTGGTAATTAGCTTGTTTTGTCGTTTAAATGTAACAATACGTGTTTCCCTCGTTACGTGTCAACAAAACATGCCCATAATGTCGTAATATCTCGTAGCGAACTAAACGGGGAAAAAGACGGAACGGATAATATGAATATTGCGTATTAGTAGCACAGAGTTTGTTCTTTTATATGCCGGTATAAATGAGCTTTTGGTCAATAACTTAACAAAAACATCGTGATTTCCTTGCAAAAATAATCATGTATACTTATAGTTGATTTTCAAATAAATTAATTCCAATCGGATATTTGTAACGAACGATTACACTACAAGCCAAAACAGGATTTACAATTTAAAACATTGACATCAAACAACATGAACTATTTTTCCATACTCTCCAGAATAAACATTAGAGAAAATCGAAGTTGTAACGAAGAATTGACAATCCAGACATATCGGACACATTGGACACACAAGACACTGAACGAAAACATAAGAAACAGAAAACACAACACAGAAAAATAAAAACAGATGGGCAACACGCATCCCACAAAAATAAAAAATAAAATAAAAGGGGCGTTAAACTAGGTGTTCGCGAAGGAGAAGCAGTTGCAAATGCTTAATGATAACAATGACATAGCGGTATATAGTTAGAGAGAGAGAGAGTGTTGTTTAACACCAAATGAGCAATACTTCAGCTATATAATGGAGACAATAAGTTACACTCGATGAGATGATAATGATATTTGCTTTAACTAGACCAACAGGATTAGTTTGATTTTTATAGTGCTAGCTCACTACAGCAATAGTCCACAGAAAACACGTTGTTGCTCAGACACATTATTCTGATTTCGAGACAACCAGTCTTTGCTATTTCTCATGAATGCTGCGTCCTTATCAGATACCCCCACCCACAAATTAAGCAATCTTTGTTTTTATACGACCGGGGATTAAACCCATCACATCATCAATGCAGCTTAACACGATCAATGTGCGCCTTTGAATTCAAGCTTTGAGCTTTGTGTATGATGAATAAGATAAACTGTTCATAGAAAGGTAATTGTACTGTTGTGGTTCATGTAAAACATCATATTTATCTATTTTACCTCGTTGTTTTTCACATACTATCAGGAAATCCAGAACATGCTGTGATTTACGCAAATTATGTTATTTATTAGCTTTATCTTGTAGGTGTCTACATACTATCAGGTAATCCAGAGCATGTTGTACTTGGAGACGATGTAGCCGTCACCCTTACATGTGTTACGGACGATGATAAACGAATTGTAAAATGGACAAGAAATAACATTGCTCTAGTGGATATTGTAAGACAATGCGAATCTATCAATGCAGATAATACTTACAGTTATACCTGTGATCTTGTCAATAAAACATATTCTCTCATCATACCGCCAGATTCTATAACTGATGGTATACATAACGTGGTGTGGAGGTGCTTACCTTTTTTTGGAGAAGGAAGTAACGGGTGGAGTCTTACACTCT
>MJUT01039821.1:119028-141675 GCA_002080005.1 Gigantidas platifrons
AACTAGACCAACAGGATTAGTTTGATTTTTATAGTGCTAGCTCACTACAGCAACAGTCCACAGAAAACACGTTGTTGCTCAGACACATTATTCTGATTTCGAGACAACCAGTATTTGCTATTTCTCATGAATGCTGCGTCCTTATCAGATACCCCACCCACAAATTAAGTAATCTTTGTTTTTATACGACCGGGGATTAAACCCATCACATCATCAATGCAGCTTAACACGATCGATGTGCGCCTTTGAATTCAAGTTTGAGCTTTGTGTATGGTGAATAAGATAAACTGGTTCATGTAAAACATCATATTTATCTATTTTACCTCGTTGTTTTTCACATACTATCAGGAAATCCAGAACATGTTGTGATTTACACAAATTATGTTATTTATTAGCTTTATCTTGTAGGTGTCTACATACTATCAGGTAATCCAGAACATGTTGTACTTGGAGACGATGTAGCCGTCACCCTTACATGTGTTACCGACGATGATAACAGAATTGTAAAATGGCAAAGAAATGGCATTGCTGTATTGGATATTGTAAGACAATGCGAATCTATCAATGGAGATAATACTTACAATTATACCTGTGACCTTGTCAATAAAATATATTATCTCATCATACCTCCAGATGCTATAACTGATGGTATACATAACGTGGTGTGGAGGTGCTTACCGGTTATAGGACAAGGAAGTAACGGGTGGAGTCTTACACTCTCAGGTACATATGATATATGATAGTAATGGTATGATGTTACATTTCAGAAACAGATGATGATATTTCAAAATAAGTATCGCTTACATGGAAAGTTGATATGCAGGAGGGCTCATGTCTGATTTACGTTATGTGTGCTGCTTGCGCATAGTGGTGTCCAACTCATATTAGTAGTGACTTTTTGAAAAAGGCGTGTAGTTTAGGATGTTAATGCACCTATCTAACACATGGCTAAATTTCATATCATTCCAAAACTTGTATTTAGGGCTATACGAATTAACTGTTCGTAAATGTTGGAAATGGTCACATGTTAGCTAAATCGATGCTAAAAAGAAAGGCAAGTAATACAATAAAAAATGTCTTTTTCATAAGTATGAATGAAAATGTGACAAAAAGCATATACAATGAAACGCGTGCTAAATCTTAATGAAAATCTCAAGTAATACTAATTTAAAACTGTTACACTTACCTGTAATAGAGAGGAAACTCGTAAATATGCCAGGTGGTCAAAGGACACCATTTCTGTAGCGATTATAAAAAATGAATGTGAAGTTCACAATGGATCAGCTAATACATGTACCTATACATGTGATCTAGTCAATAACATATATTATCTGCACATACCGCCAGATGCTATAACTGATGGTATACAGAACGATGAGTGGCAGTGCTTATCGTTTACTGGAACAGCAAGTAACAGGTGAATCCTTACACTCTCAGGTGCATATTATGATGTATGATAGTAATAATATGATGTTACATTTCAGAAACAGGTGATTATATTTCTAAACAAGTATTCATACCTTACAAATTTGATTTGTTTGAACTAAAACTTAACCTGGCTAACATTATATTGCGGCGGACGATCTAGCACATTCTAGATTTATGACGAGAAAAGTCAGAAACTCGGATATGGCGTATTTGAAGGCTACCGCGACATAGCAACATACCAATTGTTCCATCCTTAATTAAACAAATAGGGATATAGGGAAAAATGCATATGGTTCAAATCACCCAGACATCGATTAATGTTAAAGTTCGTACACAAAGAAAATAAACACCTTAAATTCACCTCCTGGTTTCAAACTCACCTCATATGATTCAGCTGATAAAGTTATTCCTTCTGTTAATTACATGTAATATGGAAGACGTTTCGTTACTTATCATGTGTGATTGGCCTCCGTGGATGGTCTAGGCTCTTGATATCCATGTGTGCTGTCTATAACTCCGGTTTTTCGTTGATTCATGTTGCTTGATCTTTAGTTTTCTCTATAGTGTTTTGAAGTTGTTTGTCCTTTTGCCCTTGTTCTTTTGGCTATTGTTGTGTCTGTCCTTATTCGATTTACGGCTTCTGATACCCCTTTGGTATCTTCAAACCTTTCTCTTACAATTTCGGTCTTTTATAGAGCACTGACGGATTTAGGAAATGGAGATTAATAATTAATAAAACGTTTGAGGATATAAATGAACAATATTTATCCATGGATATCTTGTGGCTTTATTATACGGGTTGTTAATTGAAGGAAATAAATCAACATGGCGCTTGCTTTTTACGCTACAACTTCACCGATGAAGCTTAAGAGTGGTACAATTCATATTATTTAGCTTATTTGATATTAAGCTAACAAATTGTAATAACGTTATTAACGATTCTTGTAGACCTCCCTATTACATGTTGTTTAGGACGCTATTATACAATATATGAGTGTTGAACAAAAGAGGATCAGAATAAACTTGCATAGTTGAAAAACAAAACAAAATAAACAAAGCAATGGACATCACGCAATCAATGGAAATCACGCAATGAATCTTTAAAAAAAATATCGTTCAATTTATGACAAGTAAGACGGTCAGCATAATAATAGTAAAACATACTATCTGGTTACTAAAAATAGGTCCATCCGTTCTTGTATTATGTTCTCCACTCTGGTCATTTTCCATATGGTACACGGGTTTTCAATAGATGATGGGTAGATTTATTATCTCTTTTCAAAGAAGGTTATTCCATAAAAGCGTCTATCGCACTAAATTTGATATCTACGTCTTTATTCAAATCGAAAAAGTAACCTCAACTTTCTGTTATTTGACCATTGGTGTTCTACAAGGCAACATACATTCTATTACATTATACAGCAAATGTACATATAATTTAACCAAGATCCTGAAATATATAATTGAGAGGGTATACATGTGGATGATGTCCTGATATGGTATCGAGGAAGCAATATAAATAAAAGTTTCAGTATCAACACGAGCTGGTATTATGCCCACCAGGTACATGGCGAAATTCAATATGTTAATTTAGTCGTTATCACATAGAGTTATGCTAAGTAGATTTTGACCATATATGATTTGAACTCATAACCCTTTTGGATAATGGTTCAAAGCTCATTTTTATTTCTCCATAATGTCTTCAGATGGCCTAGATTGCGTACTATATTGTAATAGACGGTCGAATGGTTTTTTGTCCATTAAAATACATGCAAACGTGATAAAGATTACGAATATTATCAGTAATATGGTGTATTCTTTTCTCAAAACATGCAACGGTAACTGTAAATTTCTACAACATAAGTTTGCATATCAATAACAATACAAACGAAATAAACAGGTAGGATGATGGCCTTCCGGTATAAAACTTGATAACAATTATTTGCTCCAAATTATCCAAAAATGCAAAAGTAAGCAAATCGGGATATCAGTGTGATGGGAGATCACATCATATATGACATGAACATATGTTAATATTCCATACAAATCTCTACAAAACTTGCTTATATGTGTATTCTTTAACCGTAAGAACTCTATGAGCTTTAATTAAAAGTAGAAAACGGAAGTAAATGTGAACAATTGCCATCCTAATTGTTGATGAATAGGTTTGAAATGAGAAACTTAAATATTCTTTTAAGGATTGTAATATTCTTTTAGATATATATCGTTTCCATTATTTGTTCGTTTCCTTGTAAATTTACTAATATATGTATATATACCTAGACTTATTAAGATATATCTTGTTGTTTATAAATGTTATGTATATGCTTTCCGCCATTGACTTCCCCTGGTGTATGCAGTACCAAAAATGGGATGCGATTGGTCATCTTCTGAATTTGCACTGAAGTTATACCCGTTTCTGACAAATCAGCACTTGTCATTCTTGCTGCCAACTAACTATTACCCACTAAAACATCTAAATAATGCATATTTCCCTTGTCATCCAAGATTGAAAACAGATAATATTTAATTAAAAATTGTATATTAATAATTTCGCAGATTCTGAACTATAAGACATGAACTGACAAAAAGACGTTTCAATGGTTTGTCAAGGCCTTCACAACGTGTGTCATATAATGCGTATCAAAACATAGTTCTTAGCAAATGCACTTAAAAATACAATTAACAGGCAAACATATTTATAAATACGATTCTGGAAGGCAAACCAATGCTCTAAATACTCTATTAGCTTTACAACCTATAAACCTGAAGTACAATCGCCAGTGCATATTTTGTATTATGTATTACGCCAATTTGTGAAATTGTAAACAATGGAATTCCGTACATTTCTCAGTAAATATTCGCTGAATCTCAACTTTATGAGGGACATGGGTATCTGAATTCCCCCATATACTAGGTATAATCATTAGACTGTGGGTAATGACCTAAAAACTACGAAAAATTTATCTGAAGTTAAGCTTGTCCAAGTTCAAAATTTTACAAAGTACACATTTTATCGATCAAGCTTAAATGAATTTAAGCTTAAGTAGATTCAATCTGATATAACGCTTTCTAGTTAATTCGAAAAACTGCTGATTATTACTGTTAATTATCAGACTGAAATAATTTCTTCTATGAAAATTAAATGAAATATTTGGATATAAGTTACTGATGAATCCAATTTGTAATAAAAATCAAAACTTTCTTTTCAAAGAAAGTTAACCACGCCAAATATATTACAATTTAATATTAAGTCTGTTATAAAACTAATACTATATGTATGACAAATTATTTTGACGAATACTATATATGTTATGGATAAAGTTCAACGTTAGGACTCAATGTTATTTACAACACCGCGGCTCATCCAGTTATATATGAATGTTTGATATTTTACTTACATGGGGAAGACACTTGCATGGTCAGATCATTTCACCAAAAAAGGATGCTGCTTAACTTCACAACATGTTGTTGAAGATCTTGTACGAATCCAGGAACATGAACAGTTTAACAGTAATTAGAAGTGTGTCACATGTGACGCATGAACTGTTAAGCCCCTCCGGAGCACCTGAGTTTATCTCCGGATGCTTGTAGGTGTCGTGTATCTTGTCATTTTGGATATTGTAATAATTGTCCCTCAGTTTACGGTTTCTGATTATCGTTGGATATCTTCAAACATTTCTGAGGGATGTTTGTGTTTTTCATCGCATTATGAATTAATCGCATAATGGACACGACTTAAAACATTTTTTTTTTATTAAATTCATTAAATATGATGTGGAAATATTGAGAAGTATAAGAAGAGATTGATATTTGTATATAGCTAAAATATGATATTATTTTATAATACTGTTTCAACTTTGTGTTTTTATAAATATTTAATGACTACGTTTTCTGGAGATTTATGAAAGGCGAACCGAGGTGTAGAATTGCTTTCCATTCTGTATGCACAATATAACATACATAATAATTTAGACAAACATATATGGTAGGACGAGTTGTAATTGGACAGACACGTATAATTCGTTGGTGTTGATGAATTGTGATATACGATTACCTTTTAAATAAATGCAGCATAAATAACCTGATATAAAACACACTCCATCCATATGAGTTTTGTTTTATTCGTTACTAACAACCATCAGACATCATTTTATTGGTGACAATAAGTCCCATTTATTTACTCTGGTGATACTTCGGAGTTCTACCCTTGCCTTTGCAATGCGCTGCCACCTTAAATTTGCTTCCTCTTACTTCTATTTAATAGGTCGATCACAATTGTCCCACCCCGTGATAACATTATTTCCTAAATGACGAAAATATTCCAACTTCCTATTTGCATTCTATGGTAAGGCAGTAGTGAAGTCCTGTCACTATGTGCTTTATTGTAATAGAAACATGAGTACGCCAGTGACAATAACAATGTTAATATACGATTTACTGCTTCTGAATAACTCTTGGTATCTTTAAAACGTTTCATAAATAACACGACATCTTATTTGCAAGCACCAACATTTAAATGTCAACCAGCATTTTATATTCTGCAAATCCACAATAATGGACACATGTCAAGTGACACCATTTTTATTTCAGTACCGGTGAGTACAGTGACAATCACACCAGCTGGTGACAACAATGTAGTAGATATTATAAAAGGAGATACACAGACATTTACATGTACTACAAACTTCAGTCGTCCTGCTGCCTGGATACAGTGGTATAATTATTATTATTTATATTACAGTACCAGTGACAACAGTGACACTCACTTCAGCTGGTGACAACAACGTAGTAGATATTATAGAAGGAGAGACAGAGACATTTACATGTACTACAGACTCCAGTCGTCCTGCTGCCTGGATACAGTGGTATATTGGAGGACAGAATGTGACAAATGGAGCAACACCACAACCAACACAACAAGATGGAGACAAGTTTATATCATCTAGTAGTCTGGTGTATACAGGGAGAGATGTTGATCACAACAAAGTTATTTTCTGTGAAGCTGTTAATATTGATGGGAGACAGAAAGTTAAATCTACAGAAAAGTCTTTGCATATACAATGTAAGGACTATCTTTCATAGCGGTGTGCATGATTTTGGTTATTATCCTCTGAGAAAATGTTAATAATGAGGGCATAATTCGATACAATTGAACAATATCAGTCCTTGGTGCTTACATTTATTGAACTATTAACATGAATTGACATGGGGCATATAAATCGCGTTTCTATAATTTTATGATAAATAGCAGTTTTATTAAATAACAGAACATCTATTAGTCCACAAAGGAACATATATTTCTACTCACTCATTCGAAATATTTAAAAATACAAATAATTATAGGAGGTACTTCAGATTCATGATTGTTGTTTGTTAAAATTATCCGTGATAGAGTTGCTACTCGTATTCCAATATCACACAATGCTAACACTATGTTGAAACACAATTGTACCAAGAGTGCACTACAATGTCACCAAATGAAGTATCATGATCATATTGAGCTATATATTTATGTGTCTCTAGATAATTAAAGAGGGATTAATGGACGATTAGCAGAGTTGACTATTATAATTAGTACTATTCATATCACAGTAATGGTGACAACATTGACAATCACACCAGCTGGTGACAACAATGTAGTATATATTATAAAAGGAGAGACACAAACATTTACATGTACTACAGAGTCCAGTCGTCCTGCTGCCTGGATGCAGTGATATAATTATTATTATTTATATTACAGTACTGGTGACAACATTGACAATCAGTCCAGCTGGTGACAACAATGTAGTAGATATTATAGAAGGAGATACACAGACATTTACATGTACTACAGACTCCAGTCGTCCTGTTGCCTGGATACAGTGGTATATTGGAGGACAGAACGTGACGAATCAAGCAACACCACAATCACCACAACAAGATGGACACAAGTTTATATCATCTAGTAGTCTGGTGTATACAGGGAGAGATGTTGATCACAACAAAATTATATTCTGTCAAGCTGTTAATATTGAGGGGAGACAGAGAGTTAAATCTACAGAAAAGTCTTTGTATATACAATGTAAGCAATATCAACCACATAGTTGTAATAGATCGGTCATTCGTTGTTACTTTTATTAAACAATTAATATGAATTGACATCAGAAATCTAAATATTCTTTGACGTCCAATTTTATTATAAATAACAGGTACTTTTAATAGTAGAATAAACCCATTATTCAACAAAGGAATACATATCGCTACTCACTAAATCTAAATTTTCAAAAATACAAATATTTATGGCTGGTAGTATAGACTACTGATTATAGTGTCCTACACTCATATTGAGCTATGCATTTATTTGTCTCCAGTTAAGTGCTCAATATTGATAATTATCGAACGCATCAAATATTTGCATATATCACATTCAGCCAAATTATTCTGATACTGTATTGGAGTTGACTATTATAATAATTATTATTTATATATCAGTACTAGTGATAACAGTGACAATCACTCCATCTGGTGACAACAATATAGTAGATGTTATAGCAGGAGAGAGACAGACATGTACCACAGACTCTAGTCGTCCTGTTGCCTGGATATAGTGGTATATTTACAGACCCTGGATCGTTTAACTTAACAGATAGATCGTATCATTTACGTTTTTCGTTCGTTTCGTTTGCGTGTATCATTCGTTCGTTTTTCGTTTTCCGTTCGTTTGTGTTTCATGCGTGTAAGTTGTTCGTTCGTTTCGTGTATCGTTCGTTTCGTGCATCGTTTGCCAGTTTAATTAGACGAACACACGAAACGAAATAAGAACGAACGATACACGATAAAGAACTTGTCAACTATGATTTCCAGTTTATAATAATTACTACAATTTCAATCTTACTATTACTAAAAATTTTAAAGTAAAGTGGATGCAAAATTTTACATATACAAACATGTATTTCCTTTATTTACACGTACCAGTAATTTTGTACAATAAAGGAAAACATATTTAATAAATGCATTTTTTTTCTATAATTTACTCTAGGACAAATAAACAAGAAACCATCTACATGTATGTAAACAAACGCCTCTGGCAGTTTCACCTGGGAAATACATGCACTGCACATACATTTGTAATTTCATTCTAATTAACAATTATATGACCTTTTGAAGCCACACACCTCTCGGACAACCTAACGGAAAAAAAATAACTGATACACCTGTGTCTGAATGGAATTGTCAATTCAGAATCCGAATAATTATAAATATAAATTCTGTATAATTATATAATTATATAAATATAAATTCTGTATAATCATATAATTAAATAAATATAAATCTGTATAATTATATAAATAGAAAGTCATATTTGGAAGTCAAATATATGAGATTTAAAATGTAATCATAAATATTATTATTAAACACAATCGTAATAGAAACTATTTAATATAAATAGACAATAACAGTGCATTGACTTGACATAAAATCGATATACGGATGAGGCTTAGAATCGGGGAAAATTCGAGGGTTTCCCGAGCATTTTCCCCGATTCGTGCCGAATACGTATATCGAATTGTATATCAAGTCAATGCACTGTTATTGTCTTTATACTGTAATCATTAGTGACATTAATGGATATTGCTACCAATATTCAAATTATTTAAAAAGTTAGTTACCCCCAAGAGGCCCCAACTGATTTTGCGGAGTAATTCTTTAAATCCACGACATGTCCATTGAAATTAAGTATGATAGAAAATAAAGACATCACCTGGGACTATTATACTAATAGTCCCAGACATCACATACCTTTGAAATAATTTCTTGTTGAATTCTATCCAAAATTGAAACGTATTTGTTGCAAAATAACGTCCAGTAATTTACGTTCTACGCTGAGAGTTTCATATGACGTCAAGATTTTATTTTATGACGTTTCTCTTTCAACCCATTAATCCTTAATATTTCGCGGCATTTCAGTTCATTTCAGGTCAAATAGGCGTGGCCTAAATGCTATAAACGGTCAGTGACCGTTTATCACTTGTAAATATACTGTCAACGCAATTTTACTGCTCAAATAGAACGATTGCAGTATAAATTGTATTATCCTATTACTTTACCGACTAATTTAGCATTTATATATATAACTTGCTTATAAAATATAAGATTACAGAAGTTAATCACATCAATTTGCCCAAAATTCATTCAAATAATAACACGATTCTATTCATGTATCATGCGTTCGTTTCGTGTATCGTTCGTTTGTTTCGTGTATCGTGCGTTCGTTTCGTGTATCTTGCGTTCGTTCGTTTTTCGTTCGTTTCGTTTGCGTTTTTCGTTCGTTTGCGTTTCGTGCGTATTGTAAACTTATACGATCCAGGGTCTGTATTATTATTTATATCACAGTACCGGTGACAACAGTAACAATCACTCCATCTGGTGACAACAATGTAGTGATTATCATAGAAGGAGAGACATAGACATTTACATGTACTACATACTTCAGTCGTCCTGCAGCCTATATACAGTGGTATACTTATTATTATTTATATTACAGTACCAGTGACAAAAGTGACAATCACTCCAGCTGGTGACAACAATGTAGTGAGTATCATAGAAGGAGAGACACAGACATTTACTACATACTCCAGTCATCCTGCTTTATGGATACAATTATATTATTATTATTATTATTAATACTACAGTACATGTGACAACAGTGACACTCACTCCAGCTGGTGACTACAATATAGCAGATATTATAGAAGGGGAGACACGGACATTTACATGTTCTACAGACTCCAGTCGTGCTGCTGCCTGGATACAATGATATTATTATTATTATTTATATTACAGTACCGGTGACAACTGTGACAATCACTCCAACTGGTGACAACAATGTATTAGATATTATAGAAGGAGAGACACAGACATTCACATGTACTACAGACTCCAGTCGTCCTGCTTCCCGGATACAGTGGTATATTGGAGGACAGAACGTGACTATTCAAGCAGCATCACAATCACCGCAACAAGATGGAGACAAGTTTATATCATCTAGTAGTCTGGTATATACAGGGAGAGATGTTGATCACGACAAAGTTATCTTTTGTGAAGCTGTTAATATTGAGGGAAGACAGAAAGCTAAATTGATAGAAAAGTCTTTCTATATACAATGTGAGTCAGGGTTGGGTTCAATTACTTTAAAAAGTAATTAAATACTTTCAATTACATTACATTGCAATTACAGTGGTGTTTAAAAAGTATTTGATTCTTTTCAAATACTTTAAAAAGTAATTAATTACAGTGCAATTACATTTTAATTGCCAAAAATCAGAAAAAAGATATAGATGTGGCACAATGGTTGCACCTGGCCTTAAAATTTCCACTTACATCTGTAGTAACTTCAAATTCATCTAACACCCTTGATGTCATGGTTGGTTTATGAAAAAACTTTCCATGCCAAACTAAGTTAAGTATTAAGTCTTGACCACTTTTAATACTTACATGTGTTACTATTAGCACTGAACTGTTCACAGCATGGTGTGATTAAGTAAAATTTGTCACCATATGCCTGAGGCATGGGATCAGCCTTTTGTCTAGATACCTTGATCATTCAATAATGATATTGATTAAATAAACAATGTTAAATGATGGGTTTAAGTGTTATAGAAATTAAGTATATTGTCAGGGAAAATTAATACAATCTAATTTAACAGTAAAATTGGTGTTGACCATTCTTATATACATGTAGCCTATATGCAATAAGCATGATATTGATAAACATGTATTTTCTGTATTCAATTTATTGGTTATCAAACATTGTATAATTTGTTTTACATCAATTTATCATTTTTTTTAAATTTTGACAATGAAACAAACATTTTCTTTAGAGATAAATATTACTTCAGTTCTCAGGTAAATACATTTAAGCTTTTCAAGCATATAGTGTATGTAATTGAAATGTATTTAAAATGTAATTGCATTACACCAATTTTTCAAAATGTATTTAAATACATTCAATTACATGTAATTGAAATCAAGCTCAATTACAATTACTTTCAATTACTTCCCAAAAAGTAATTCATTGCAATCAATTGCAATTACTGTTTGCAATTACCCCATCCCTGAGGTGGGTATGATCTTCCATACAGTTGTACAAAATCAGTTCTAAGTTGTTACCTTTATGAAAATTTTAACATGTAATGTGCATCTGAAATCTAAATCATATTGCTCCAAAAATACCAGCTTTATTATATAACAAAGAATACCTATTAATCAACAAAAACCAAAAAAAACAAAAAACAAATACTGCTACTCACCAATTCTAAATATTTAGAATTACAAATATTTATAGATCGTTGATTCGAACAAAATTGGATTACAGATGTATCATTTAATGTTCCGCCCATTTATCGTATATTCAAGTATTATGACTCTCACTTGGAGCGTTCACAACGTCTAATTTGGAGAGTTTGTATGTTAAAGCAAAAGAGCCTTCCCCTGAAAACAGACGTGTCAAACTTAGTAAGCAGTATGCAACCAAATTCAAGGCTTATCCTTCAAATCCTCCATACGTCTGTGTTTTACTCATTATATGAAAATGTTTACGATAAACAACTTAATACAATTCAACCTTTTGGACTAGGAGTAAAATCACACATTGAAAATTCTTATATAAATTTGGATGACACAGCGCTTATTGTAATTCCTGAAAACCTTCCATGGCTAAACCCAAAATATATCTTTAATTTTAAATTTCCACAATACAAAAAATCTGAAACAAATCCTTTACTAGTTAAGCTACATTTTGCTCAAATTAGATCGGTAACATCTGAATATTCTGCAATTTATACTGATGGGTCTAAGGATGGTGATAGGGTAGCATCGGCAGCTGTTTCAGGACTGCAGGTCTATTCTGCTCGATTATCATCTGCCAGTTCGATCGTCAGTGCAGAAGCTAATGCAATAATTTTTGCTTTGATGTTCGTTGCGTCTTCTGATAAGAGTAAATTCATTATCTGTTCAGATTCTCCTTCTTTCATATTGCCAATTGAGAGTTGTAAAACTCAAAACTCTTTTATTTTTTTTTAAATTGTTGAAATTGATAAAAGCCTTGTTGCTATTGGTAATTTTCACATGGATCCCTAGTCATATAGGTATCGATGGGAACACAGTCTTAGACCAGCAAGCCAAGAACGCATTGGATGATCCTGTATCTAATTGTTCTATTCATTAATCTGATCTTAAACCTTTTATTACGAAATATATTAAAAGACGCTTGCAAGATAGCTGGAATCAGCAAAGTCATAGCAAATTACACGAAATACATTCCCTAGTTGGTAAGACTCCTTGTTCGTACGGTCAAAATCGGAAGGAAAAGGTAGTCTTGACCAGATGTCGTATCAGACATAGTAGATTAACACATAGCTGTCTATTAAATAATGAGGAACGACCGCAATGTATTCAGTGTAATTCCACTTATTCACTTAAATATGTTTTACTTGACTGTGTAGATGTTGCTGACATTCGTCAGACATTCTACAATAATTTAATTCGATTTGAATATTTCAATCTGATTGGTTAATTCGCCTGGGGAAATTTTGGCTATACTCGATAACCTGGGTTGGTATTGTGACGTCACCAACGTGTTCATCCGCCAACGACAAATTCAAATAGACACATGAAATAATCGTAATTAAAATCGAGAATCATTAAATGTTGTTGTGAAAATTAAATTATAAGGAATATTTGAAATTGTTGAACAGGTTATACTTGCATAACCTGGTTTGGGTCAGTTTACGCTTTTCATAAACCGCTTCGCGGTTTATTAAGCGTAAACTGATCCTAACCAAGTTATATCGTATAACCTGTTCAACAATTTCAAATATTCCTTAAATGTCAACAATTTAGATGGTTCATTTAGAAATGTCGCAGGGGACATAATTTTAATTTTTTTTCTTTAAAGAAATTGATTTGTATGCAAAGATATAGTTTGATAACATACGCTCTCAATAAATGGTTTTATCTTTTTAATATTTCTTTTATTTGTAAATATATCACGTTGTGTATGCAGAAGTACGTTTTATTTCTAAAGGTAATGTTTATGTCTTATGTTAATATACAATTTGTTCACGCCAAAATATAGCTGAAATACTGCTAAAGTTTCGGTTAACCACCAATCAATCTATCAGATATAGCAGGTTCAATATTACGAATGGAGGTATTGTGAAGACATTGCGCTATACATGTTGTTCATTAAAGTGTTCTAAATGCGCGATATCGAACACATCAAATGATTGCATATATCATACCCATGAACGGTATTGTGATACCTTGATAGGATTGACTATTATAATTATTATTATTCATACTACAGTACCGATGGCAAATATCACAATCATCCTTATCTGTGACAATAATAGTCAATATTTAAGAAGGATACGCACACTTATTTACCTGGACGACAGACTCTAGTAGTCCTCCTGCATCGATATAATTGTATAATTATTATTATTTATACTACAGTATCCCTGATAACAGTGACAATCGCTCCAACTTGGGACAACATTTTAATAGATATTGTAGAAGGGGGAGACACAAATATTATCATGTACTGCCAACCCCAATCGTTCTGCAGACTGGAAGCTGTGTTATAAATATTATTGTTTACCACAGTACCAGCGACTATCACCCCAGCTGGTGACAACGGTGCATTAGATATTGCAGTAGGAGAGACACAGCCATGTACATGTACTACCGACTCAAGTCCCCCTGCTGCAGGATACAGTGGTATTCTCATTATTATCATTTATATTACAGCACCAGTGACAGCAGTGACAATCACACCAGCTGGTGACAACAATGTAGTAGATATTATAAAAGGAGAGACAGAGACATTTACATGTACTACAAACTCCAGTCGTCCTGCTGCCTGGATACAGTGGTATATAGGAGGACAGAACGTGACCAATCAAGCAACACCACAACCAACACAACAAGATGGAGACAAGTTTATATCATCTAGTAGTCTGGTGTATACAGGGAGAGATGTTGATCACAACAAAGTTATCTTCTGTGAAGCTGTAAATATTGAGGGGAGACAGAAAGTTAAATCTACAGAAAAGTCTTTATATATACAATGTAAGTACTATCTACCATACAGTTGTACAGGATTATGTTTATTATCCTCTATCGAAATTGTAATATTAAGTGCAGGTTTCGAGTCAATTGAACAAAATCAGTCCTTGGTTGTTACTTTAATTAAAGTATTAAAATAAATCGACAACAGAAATCTTCTTACTCCAATTGTATTATAAATAATATTTTTATTAAATAACAGAGAATATCTATCAATCAACAAAAGAAGACGTATTGATACCCACTAATTCTAAATATTTAAATTATAAATATCTATAACAGGTATTTCGGATTAATGCTTGTAGGGTCTTAAAACTGTCCGAGAATGAGTTGCTTCTCGTACTCCAATATCACACAATTAGAACACTAGATCTAAAGACAATAGTACATTTTGTACCAACGGTGCACTATATTGTTATGAATTTATGTATCTTGGTCATATTGAGATAGAGTTTATACTTATTGACTGGGTATGAGAGGAATAGTAAGTTTATTGACCCAGTTATACCAACTATTTCCCGAGGCGAAGCCGAGGGCAATAGTTGGAATCAAGGGGTCAATAAACTTACTATTCCCCGAATATCTGGTTAATAAGTGTTTTATTATACCGAAAGAGAAGTCAGATGCAAAATGAGGCATGAAGGTAAAATAATTGATGTGGCAGTAAAAAAGACAAGTACTGGTTATAGCAATAATATTAACCACAAATAGAATAAACATTTTTGAACATCAAGAAGATTAATTTTAAAATGAAAAATTATTGATGAAAGTTGAAGTTCACTGTGTAATTATTAATACTGCTAATTGTTAATCTAGAAGTAGATTGAATTCCTGGAATGCTAAATGTATTTAAATAAGGGTAATAACAAAATTATCGAACTCCGAACAATCTTCCAAAGAGAAAGTAAAAAGTCATTAGTATATAAACAGACAAAATCAGTCAACAACCAGAAAACCGTAATGACCCTGACCTGGTACAGGCATCTCCAAAGAAATGGTGGGTTGAATCAGATTTTACGGCGCCAAACCTCCCGCTTTCATTACGGTTCAAAGGTTCCGGCTGTCACTATAGCAGCATTTATAACAATACTGGAAGTTGGAGTATTTGTAACAGCCATAGTCTGTCAATTATTTTGAACTGAAATTTGACCTGTTTCAAAATTTGATATATCATTCAATACATTTGCCAAAACAAATTCATCAGACAAATGTCATGACTTTCTGGAACATTTACATTTCATTCACTGATATTATTTTTCAATTTCAATTCCGACTTTGATTATCCGATCTTTTAAATCGCGCAATTGACTCAGACATAACAGTTTTAAATCACGTACTTTTGACGCTTGCAATTGTAGGCCAAATAGTTGGAAACTATTGACCGATGAAGTATACTTCTCGATATAATCCTGGAAAAATAGTAAAACTATCGAGTTGATTTTTATATAGAAAATTATAACTGAGGTATAATAAAAAAAAATTCTCTCTTGTTTAATTACATTGTTCTGAAAGGGCTATTATCGAACATATCAAATGCTTGCATATATCATACTCATGCAATGTATTCAGATATCTTGATAGAGTTGACTATTATGACTTTTATTATCTATATTACAGCACCAGTGACAACAGTGAGAATCAGCCTAACCTGTTACAACAATATAGTATATGCTTAGTAGGAGACCCACAAACATTTACATGTACTACAGACTCCAGTCGTCCTGCTGCCTGGATGCAGTGGTATAATTATTATTATTTATATTACAGTACTGGTGACAACATTGACAATCACTCCAGCTGGTGACAACAATGTAGTAGATATAATAAAAGGAGAGACACAGACATTTACATGTACTACAAACTTCAGTCGTCCTGCTGCCTGCATACAGTGGTATAATTCTTATTATTTATATTACAGTACAAGTGACAACAGTGACACTCACTTCAGCTGGTGACAACAATGTAGTGGATATTATAGAAGGAGAGACAGAGACATTTACATGTACTACAGACTCCAGTCGTCCTGTTGCCTGGATACAGTGGTATATTGGAGGACAGAATGTGACCAATCAAGCTACACCACAATCACCACAACAAGATGGAGACAAGTTTATATCATCTAGTAGTCTGGTGTATACAGGGAGAGATGTTGATCACAACAAAGTTATCTTCTGTGACGCTGTTAATAATGAGGGGAGACAGAAGGTTAAATCTACAGAAAAGTACCTGCATATACACTGTAAGTGTCACCGTAATGGTTATTTTATGAAAAATTGTAAATGTTATTTGTTTCATTCATTCATTGTTGCATCATATTCATCATGCGTATGACTGTGACTGACAACTTTACTTGTTAAAGATCACTATACTAGCACTGTAAATTGCATTCTTGGCACGAAAACTAATCGAGCAAGTCCAGGTAGATTTGCGCGCATGTATTGTAATATTTTTTTTATCAACTGCAAGGTCCTCTAAAAGAGCAGACGCTTAAGAACGACCGCAATATATGTACAGGTATTTACATTTTTGATATAGAGTTAGAGACGATTCATTTAGATTTATTTGTTTTAATTGATTTATTTAAAAGCTGTTGTTTTATTTATTAAATTCAGTTCATAGGTTTAATACTGTAAGTCAGTAAATCATAGCCATATTGAAATGAAAACATGAACATGCGAGGTTATATCTTACGGTTGACATTTTACTCACTTGTAGAACACACTTTCATCACCTCATCAATTCACTAAGAGGGGAAGTGTATGCCCATAAGCTAGATTAATCCCACCACATTTTATTAAAGCATCTGTACCACGCGAGGTGTGTTAGGAGTATCGGTCTTGGCTCTTTCTCTTCGATAATTGATTTTGGAATTGCTCCAACAATGTGATAATTTATTTATGTTATTTCTATATGAATTGCCCAATATTAATGGTCAAGGTTTATAAATGTTACTTATATAATTGGCATATAACTTTACATTTATTAAAATAAAACTGCGGTAAATATTGAATAAATACATGACAAGCAATGGATGAAAAATCTTAAAAGTAATTTTACAATGAAATTTACAATCAGTAAAACGATGCATAGAACAAAATCAGAGATTTGACATCGTGTTTTTATATTCACGTGTACATTGTATGTTGTATTGTTACATCATGGTTCCTACAATTTATGTATTATATTTCTCTGATCTACAACATATTAGAAAGCTACTAATTTTTGATAAAAAAAAAAGGGTGTCGCAGAACGGAAATGGATTTTTCAAATCACTAGTCATGCAGTTACCAGGGAGCTGTCCATTTATGTCATCTGGTTTACGTTAAGCTAATTTAATGTGAGGCTGAAGCTGATCTACCTTGATTTCTATGTTACAGAAGCTTGGTAAATATCGATAACATGCAGCGGATTTAACCCACAAATGGCCATCGTGTTCCGTAATCAAGAGTATCAATTCATTTGGATTTCCCGATATTTTTTTGGTACAAATATGTTAACAATGATGATGATGTTTGTATCAATCTCACCGCCTATTATTGACCACTATGTTTGGCTCTTTCGTAAATAATAGACCAAAAAGCTAATGATACGATTGCAGTTGATTCCTGTATGAAGTCAGATTTTTGTCCTGAGTGAGCTGGTGGTTGTTCTTCAATTACAAGTGCCCAACTTTATATATATATGTCATTTCAACAATGGGTCAAATTAATGTTCAAAGGGATGGTGATAATGCCCGCCCTGTACTAGACCAACGCGTTATTAAACATGGACTTTATTACAGTGCCAGCTACCAGACAAAACGTCCACGGAAAAACATGGCGCTACACGCTTCAGTCGAACACATTTTCCTGACTCCTAGCACCTGTCTTTGCACTTACACTTTCATACCGCGTTCCCGAGAAACAGCAAATACCAATTTAATATTATTCGGTTTGTTTCAATTCGGGAATGAAATCCTGCAATCTGATTCAACCAAGGCGAGAACGCATTACACCACCTAGGTGATCTACCGTACATTGTGGTTATTTTGGATGTAGTCTTATTTTAGTTTTATTTCGCTCCTCTCGTGAAAATACCGATAATTAAACAGCAAAAATAAAGCAAGCACCAACAATTAAACCGTCAATATCTGCCATTGTTAACGGTAATTAAGCATTACACAAGTACAAATAGCAATAATGAAAAGAGTTTACAATGTAGGATAAAGTTTAAAGTTGACCTCATCGCAAATTATAGTTGAATATGTTAATATGTGTATTTTCTCATATTATACTTTGTTTTTAACACGCAAAAAAGACATGCATAAAAATGTGTCTGTACATAAAATTACCCGCATTCGGTGATACAGGAACACCATAATTAGTATTCACTGTGCAGTTGTTAATTTCTTACAATTGCTATGAAAACACAAAGTTGAATTTCTGTTCACACCTGTCATAAATATACAAGATTATCATTGTTAATTAAACACCTTTACGGGGTCATAAGAATAACAACAGTCGGTTGATCTTTGATCTATAAATCAACATGTAAATGTTTTTACGACCAGGGATATTTATGAATTTTGAATATTTGGTGTTTAACGCCACTTCCAGCAATATTTCAGCTATATCATGGCGACCAGTTTTAATGGTGGAGGAATCTGGAGTACCCGGAGAGAACCACCGACCCCGAGCAAGCAACTGATAAAATTTATCACTTGCAGCTGAGAGTCGAGTGCACCCTTTTTGTAATTTACGAAGCTGAGCGCGAACACACGCCGTATTGGTGATAGGCTTGTATGAGTTGTTAGATTCAACGACCTAACTCATTGAGCCACCTGGGCCTCGGGGGATCTATGATTAAGATATTTCTTATAATGTTTTATATTTTCATGATGTATTTCTTTCCACGTAGAATACCGAATTACGAAGTTAAATGCAATTACGCCCATTTCCGGTTCTTTCAATTAAGTTGTTTTGAAATTTTCCTTCTTTATCGATGTCTTTGAAATACCACAGAATTCAGATTTTCTTTCAATAAATGGGTTATCAACGATATGAAATTATCATCTGTTTCTGAGGCTACCAAAATTAATTACATCGATTTGAGAAAGCACCAAAATTACACACACCAAAATTAAACAGATACTTCCCGAGAGAAAACCGCCAACATTTCCCAATTTACGGTATCTTTCTTGAATATGAGAGTATCGTAATTACAACCTACATACTGATGCATCCCTTGAGATGTATGCCTCTGCACATGTTCAAGAATATGCTTAATAAGAATTCTAAAAATATTGTCCTTTTTTAACATATTTGGAATGATGTTGATGATATGACTTCAGATATTGACCTATTTGAATTTAAAACATAAGCATTAAGACGCAGTTTGTCTTCTGTGAGTAGTATTTCCACCATTTTTTTAGATAACATTTAGAAACATACTTACGCAATATCAACGGTAATATGGCATTTTATATGTGTAGGGAGCATGGACATAAGAACATTGTATGTCCTATTTTAAGACGTGAGTATCATAGTTATTGTTATCTGTGATCTGCCTATGCAGAAATGACATCACTTCCGGTCAAATTGATACCATTCTTATATCAAATATATATTGTTTTTAAAGGTGTATTATTCCATTTTGTATATATTCATTGCATTTTACCTATGCAACTTAAAACAAATTAATCTTTATTGTACATAAAATTTAAAAGACAAATAAGCAACTTATTATCTATCAAAAAGTACAGCTATAATAAACAAGGACATATTTTATCTTAATTCACTTTCTACTGTGAATTTGATTGTTTTTATTTTAGTCCAGCCTCGATTGAATATCGACATTCCAAGTTCACATGAATTAATAGACCTGAAAAATGGAATGTCCTTAGGGATAACAGTCAACCTCTTAGCTAATCCCTCTCCATTTATACAGTGGATATTTAGAAGGAGTGATTCCATAGATAAAGTAATAAAATCATACATGAGTATAAATGGAGTTGAGTACACATCACATATTTTTATACAAGCTATAAACATGACACAGTTTGGATCCTACATCGTTATTGCAACTAACACCATTGGAGGTTTCAATAAGACATTTTCTGTCATTGAACAACGTAAGTATTATCTGTTCAGTTATTGGTTCATATTTTGTTCACTTCTTGTGTACTTTCTCTAAATTGTGTACGTGTGATTTGTTTTAGTATAAAGATTATTCCAGTATCAATCGAAAATAATCCAAGATGATATGCATCAATCCAAAAACTGGTTTAGTGTTGCCTGACAACTATGATCCAATCGTGTACTTCTTGGCTTTAACGATTTCGGAAGCTACGGACGTCAACAACAATACGTAGAAGTACAAATGACAATAAACATATAATGGAATACACAAATTAAAAAAGAATTAGAAGCAAATAAATAAAATAATATGGTAATATCATCACTGAATTAAGTACGATTATAACACGGTGGGCAAGGCATCAATACATATTACTTCAGTTCAATTTATATAAGCACTTTTGTTCAAACAGGAAAACTTTATAAATATGCATTGAAAAGCAACATAGGTGTGACACTATCTTTCAAAAATTAAATGAAAGCTAAAAATGAGGGATATTGAAGCAGCATATGTTGTTAGAACAGACAACATACACCCGATATCCGATAAGATTAAGGTTGTTGCCTCATATAGACTCAGAATCGATGGCAACAATAACTGACATAAGTAATAATCTATATGTTATGGGAAACATATTTAAAATTACAAAATGTCTGTATGGGTGTTTTTATTTCAACCTGTGCAACAAAAAATGGGACCAGTATACAGAGAAATATGCTTACAGTTAGACATGTTATAAATAGCACTTAATTTGCTAAGCAAATAGTAAGGAGAAATGTTTGGAGATGACATACGGATAATTGGACGCAGTAAATCGAAGGTCAGACAAGACATTGATCAGTTGAACAGAACAAATGGAAAAATAATGGTCTACACAACACGACCTAAAAAAGACGATGAAATCATGTGTCCCGGAAGGGTAAGCAGTTCCACCTCCACTAGTGGCACCTGTAGTATTACTGTTGTTACAAACACGGTGATAAGAAACGTTTGATGCCGCATGAATGTGAGAAAGTCATTAATGAGGAAAGGACCACATAGTGATTACGAAAAGGAAGCATATCCTTTGTAAATTGTGGCACATATATCGCCTCCTCTAATTTTACCAATTTAACAGTTTTTTCTTACTTTTAAGTTGCGGTTGAGAAATAGGTATGCTATGAGTTTACTTATTGTTGTTCGCGTTGTGTCCACTAAATTTGATATCTACGTTTTTATTACCAATTACCTCTGATGATTGACTGTTAGTTCCCGAGGGTAGCTTCCGCTCAATGACAAGAATTATTAGAAATAGTTTTTATCGAAATTCCTAGATCATGTAAGCTACGGTTCTTCTCCCTCAGGCATAGATGACCATTCCCGACTCAGGCTATCGTATTTAGGCCATTTGGTCATTTTGCCCCTGCAAATTGTTGAATTATGTTTTGACGTTGAGCGTAACTGAAGAAGGTTATTCCAGAAACGTGTTGTGTGCATTAAATATGATAGCTATCAAGTCGAATATTACTGGATTTACATCACATATCCTGTTATATTTTCATATGTACATTATTTATGTTGCTATTTTCCCAATCGAAAAATCATTTGGCAATGAAAGATATACAAGTATACAAGTCTATGTTGGGGAATCGATTATATTTATTGATAAACTAGCATGATGTATATAACAATTAGATCTTCATCCTGTTGACAATTCCTACAAACGGAAACATGGTGATCTTAATATTGAACGTACATACCAATCTTCGTTCATCCCGTCTGTCATAAATCTTTGGAACAGTCTAGACAATGACACCAGAAATACCAGAACATCGGACTCATTTAAAATAAACCTTAAAAGTAAAGTTGTACTGACTAAAATTCAGGCTCATTTCTTAGTCGGGGATAGACGACATAATATTTTATATGCAAGATTACGTCGTAGTTGTAGCTCGCTCAAGTATGATCTATTTCGATCCAATATAATAACAGATTCGAGATGTGTTTGTGGGT
>MJUT01039821.1:212110-226060 GCA_002080005.1 Gigantidas platifrons
AGTAGAAGGGGTGCGGCGGTATAAGAGAGGATCAAATATTACAATTGTTTCCCCAAACATAGCTTTCTATTTTTTTACTACCATAACATGAATTTGCTCTATAGTTTCATATCTAAGTTTCTTGTGTATATATTTAACTTTTTTCCTGACAAACCCTTGAAAAAATGTTGTCACACAATTTGTGTTACATTTCTGGCATTTTTAACAACATATTTCGATGAACATTTTTTCTGGAAAGAGATATTTCAATATTTTGTGGGCACCGGCATATACAATGTAATAATAACACACTGCCTGACACTGGCATAAGCAGCAATAAGATATAAAAAATACAAGGAACACAGCTATGGAAAGTTAAATGGAAAAGTAATCATTTTTAATTGGCCATATGCAATGTAAACAATCTTTGTCACCAAGAAGCTTAGATTTGAGGGGGAATTTTCAAACGCCCAGCTGATCATATATTTGAGAAGACACTGAAAATAGAGTTATCTCCCATACCACAGGCCTACACCCTTAAGTACTAATGGTTGTCATGATTACATATATTTGAGTACTAATAGTGTTCATGATTACATGTGTTTAAGTACTAATGGGGCTCATGATTACATACATTTGAGTACTAATAGTGTTCATGATTACATGNCGGTTTATTAAGCGTAAACTGACCCAAACCAGGCTATATCGTATAACCTGTTCAACAATTTCAAATATTCCTTAAATAATTAAATATGAAGCCCCTACGAAATAAATGAGAGTATAGACGTAACCTGAATATAATCCCAGCTCTTACTTCTTCCCCTAAAATGTTGACTGTTGTTAATGTCGTCTACGGAATATTTTGGGTTGTAAATATATGGAAATAAGGCCATATTGAATGAAACCTTATCAATTAATACTCGGTAAAATAAGAGTGTTTGATATGTTGATTATGTGTATAGTGTTAATAAAAGATTCTTGAATTAACCGTAATAGGAGTGACATCACTACCTTTGTCAATATGGTAACTGCCTTTTCGGTTGGTAATTTCTGTTTGATTTTAACATACTCAAGTAATAGCTGTCTATGATTCGCTTAGCCATATAATATACAGATGCGTGCATAAGATATATTAAGCTATGTTAAAGAATTTTTTGTCTAGTAACTAAAAATCTAACATTATTTGGTTTTTGTCTGCCTCCATATTAAAATGAATATCATAACTAAATTTACATGAACTTAAAAGTAAACAACAAATTGACACGAAAGATTAGGAAAATTACGATATGTTACAATTAATTAAAAATGAATAGATAATTAAATGAATAAATAGATAAAGACATAAGCTTAGTTATATTAAACAAATAATAATAAACGGAGTTGTAAAAAGTTAACGTAGCAGTATTTTCACAATTTTTTTTCGTCATGGCAACCATTTTATAAATGGATGTCTGATATACAGCTTTGAAAATTTAACAACATGATAAATGCATATTTTTATCCATAATAGGGCATATATCTTCGTCGTGATCGTATGACAGTTAAGCTGATGACTACCTGTTTAGCATCAACGCATATCACCACTAAAGTTGTGACGTCAATTCCGTTCATTTCGATGTGTACTCCATACAACATTATGCGATAAAATATGTCAGTGACTTGCGGCTTGTCGGTTTTATTCTCTGGTTAGTTCAGTTTCCTTCACAATTAAAACAGACCGCCAAGATATAACTGATATATTGTTGAAAGGGTCGCTAACCCCCACCCCCTCCCCCACCAAATATAATCCATTAGGCTAAGCATTAATAAACACAAACCCTAATCAAACAGACCCTGAGAGATTTAGCTTTAATATTATTACAATTTTAAATGAATAGTAAATAAGATGATGTTTGCGGAACTCACTGACTTAACATGAAAATCGAAACGTTAAACTTCTCGACAAGGGTTATTTTATCGTCCTGTAATATAACGAACATTGTGTTTTTATTACTTTTTTCTTGTTTTTCCTTGTGTAATATCTTTCCCATCAATATTTAGCATTTGGTGTCAATTAGATTATACCATGTGACCTTGGAGGCAGCATTATGTGACGGTAAAGTCTGTAATATTTAAATGTCTAAAATTAAATTTAAAAAAAACAACAAAATACCACACTGTCAAAACAACTTCAAATATCAAAATCGTAAAAAGAAGAAATACAAAAACCGTTAGCACTCAAATAATGACCGCTCATTTTCATGTTTTGGTACAGGCACGTCAATAAAAACTTCCCCTCTTAGTGAAATGACGTGGACGAACAAGGTATCATATATTTACATACATCTAGAACTAACATATTGATTTGACCGTCTGTAAGCGACGTTAGGCCGTCTTGTTTTGTAGGAGTTATTTTATATAAAATAACATATATAGTATGCTTGCAAATATACTATATATCCTTCCAAAAAAATGTGTACTCGATTTGAAAGTAACAACCTTTGACTTTTCTATTTGGTATAAAATGTTCCTCTTTTGTTTTTCCACACGATGCAAATATATATACAGAAACACTTTACCGATTGCATTACTCTTGTAGACCGGATACCTGTCAGTCAGTCGTAATGAAAGCAACTCTAATGAAATAAAATCTTAGAATACATTAGGAATGTGGAAAAGGTGCTTTATCTAATTTCAGCTATACCATGGCGAGAACAAGAAGTTAAAAATAAACATGTTATATTATTTTGTATTAGATAGATTCAAAGGTGTTGCTGTTTATAGTGTCATATCCCTGAAGCAAAGCTCCACGTGTAGACATGTCACCAACTTTGACACAAATATTTGTGCGACTAATGTTGCCAGTATCAATGGAATGTCATTTTTTGATTGCCGAATCGGATTTCTCACAATACTTATTTCATAGTATGTCATAAACAAAATAAAAAGGACAGAGGAACAAAAGACGAACGGATGTCTTTGTTATTCTCTTACCATATATATGAGTGGTTATATATTTTGGTAAGAGGTGACGTTCAATCTCTCTATGGCATACTCATGACTGGATCCTCAAGAAAGTTGCAAATGATGCTTATTCGCATGAAACAAATATTTAAAAGTTTTTTTTCTAATCTTCAAATTTGAACTCAAGTTACCTTTTTCTTTGTTAAAGCTTGAATATTTTTAGTACAGTGATCATTAATGTCGAATAAAATTAAATGTATATTATCGTAAATATAATCACATAATATTTGTCTTATTAGATTCCATTCCGACGTTAATACCAAGCAAATAATAATGTAGATTTATTATTACACTGAAATAGATTAATATCATATCAAATACATACTTACATATTGAAATTTGCACATACAAAAGTGAGTGATACACATTCACTGCATATGTTTTTAATCTATCATACATTTGTAAAGCATTTGCAATGGGCATTAATCCACTAAGAGGGAGGAGGGTGGGGGTGGGGGTCATAAAACAAGATGTTGATCCTGTCATGATTTTCTTATGCGATTTTGGAATTCTTCCATCAGTGATATAGGGGCCTCGAGGTCGTGGTCGTATGATAATTCGATTTAAAGCTACCTGTACAATCAGTGTATATTACCATTAAAGATATAAGTTTGATTCCCGCTCATAGCGATGTGTACTGGATACAACATTATGTGATAAAGTTTGTCAGTGACTTGTTACAGGTCAGAGGTTTTCTCCAAATACTCCGCTTTACTCCACAAATAAACTGTCCTCCAACATATGAAGTAATAATAGTGTTCATGATTACATGAGCTTAAATACTAATGTTGCTCCTGATTACATGTGTGTAAGTAGTAATGTTGCTCTTGGTTGCATGTGTTTAAGTAGTAATGTTGATCCTGATTACATGTGTTCAAGTACTAATGTTGCTCCTGATTACACGTGTTTAAGTAGTAATGTTGCTCCTGATTATATGTGCTTAAGTAGTAATGTTGCTCCTGATTACATGTGTTTAAGTACTAATGTTGCTCCTGATTACATGTGTTTAAGTAGTAATGTTGCTTCTGATTACATGTGTTTAAGTAGTAATGTTGCTCCTGATTACATGTGTTTAAGTAGTAATGTTGTCCTGATTACTTGTGTTTAAGTAGTAATGTTGCTCCTGATTACATGTGTTTAAGTAGTAATCTTGCTCCTGATTACATGTGCATAAGTAGTAATATTGCTCCTGATTACATTTATTTAAGTACTAATGTTGCTCCTGATTACATGTGTTTATGTACTAATGTTGTTCCTGATTACATGGATTTAAGTAGTAATGTTTCTCATGGTAATGTGCTTAAGTAGTAATGTTGCTCCTGATTACATGTGTTTAAGTGATAATGTTGCTCCTGATTACATGTGTGTAAGTAGTAATGTTGCTCCTGATTACATGTGTTTAAGTAGTAATGTTGCGCCTGACTACATGTGCTTGAGTAGTAATGTTGCTCCTGATTACTTGTGTTTAAGTAGTAATGTTGCTCCTGATTACATGTGCTTAAGTAGTAATGTTGCTCCTGATTACATGTGCTTAAGTAGTAATATTGCTCCTGATTATATTTATTTAAGTACTAATGTTGCTTCTGATTACATGTGTTTACGCACTAATATTGCTCCTGATTACATCTGTTTATGTACTAATGTTGTTCCTGATTACAAGTGTTTAAGTAGTAATGTTTCTCATGGTAATGTGTTTAAGTACTAATGTTGCTCCTGATTGCGTGCGTTTAAGTAGTAATGTTGCTCCTAATTAGATGTGGTTGAGTACTAATGTTGCTCCTGATTACATGTGTTTAAGTACTAATGTTGCTCCTGATTACATGTGTTTAAGTACTAATATTGTTTCTGATTGCGTTTGCTTAAGCACTAATGTTGCTCATGATTACACGTGATTAGGTACTAATGTTGCTCCTGATTACGTGTGCTTAGGTACTAATGTTTCTTCTGATTACATGTGGTTAAGTACTAATGTTGCTCCTCATTACATGTGTTTAAGTACTAATGTTGCTCCTGATTACATGTGCTTATGTTCTAATGTTGTTCATGATTAGATGTGTTTAATTACTAATGTTGCTCCTGATTATGTGTTTGTAAGTACTAATGTTGCTCCTGATTACGTTTTTGTAAGTACTAATGTTGCTCCTGATTACGTGTTTGTAAGTACTAATGTTGCTCCTGATTACGTGTTTGTAAGTACCAATGTTGCTCCTGATTACGTGTTTGTAAGTACTAATGTTGCTCCTGATTACGTGTTTGTAAGTACTAATGTTGCTCCTGATTACGTGTTTGTAAGTACTAATGTTGCTCCTGATTACGTGTTTGTAAGTACTAATGTTGCTCCTGATTAGCGGTTTTCAACTACGTCCTAATTTTGCTCATGATTACAAGTGCTTAAGTACTAATGTTGCTCCTGATTACACTTGTGTAAGTACTAGTGTTGCTCCTGATTATATGTATTTAAGTACCAATGGTGTTCATGATTACATGTATTTGAGTATTATTGCTTCTCCTGATTACATGTGTCTACGTACTTATGTTGCTCCTGATTACTTGTGTTTAAGTACTAATGTTGATCCTGATTACATGTGTTTAAGTACCAATGGTGTTCAAGATTACATGTGTTTGAGTATTATTGCTGCTCCTGATTACATGTGTTTAAATACTTTTGTTGCTCCTGGTTACTTGTGTTTAAGTACTAATGTTACTCCTGATTACATGTGTTTTAGTAGTAATGTTGATCATGATTACATGTGCTTAAGTAGTAATGTTGCTCTTGAGTAAATATGTTTAAGTACAAATGGTGCTCATGATTTCAAATGTTTAAGTAACAATAGTGATCATGATTACATGTGTTAAAAAACTAACTGTACTCATGCTTACATCTATTACAGTACTAACTCATGATTATATTCCTTTCAAAAGGTTATAATGATTACATGTGCTTTTGTGTACCAAAGGTGCTCATGATTGCATGTGTTTGAGTACTAAATATGTAAATGATTACATGTATTTATGTACTAATGATGTCCATGATTACATGTATTTAAATACTAAAGATGTCCATGATTACATGTATTTAAATACTAAAGATGTCCATGATTACATGTATTTAAGTACTAAAGATGTCCATGATTACATATATTTAAGTACTAAAGATGTCCATGATTACATGAATTTAAGTACTAAAGATGTACATGATTACATGAATTGAAGTAGTAATGGTGCTCATGATTAGATGTATGTTTGTTTGTTTGATGTTGACAAAGGCCACTTTCAGCAATATTTCGGTTATATCGTGGCGGTCAGTTTTATTGGTAGAGAAAACAGGAAAACCGTTCGCAAGTCACTGACAAACTTTAACACATAATGTTGAACACCTCGCTCTGATGGAGATTCGAAATCACAACATCGTTGCTGATAGGCACTGATTGCATATGTCTTCATGATTAGATGTATAAAACAAACATAGCTATTTTATATTATTACCAGACAAAATTATAGCTTCATTACTGATTCTGGCCATTACAACCTACATTAAGTTACAGACCCCGATTGGTTGGATATCTTAGATCTATATGAGTTTACTTGTAATAATGTCATTCTACATTTAGCAATGATATACCATAACGCTTACAGTTTCATCTATTTTTTAAATATAATTTTTAATAATGTTGCACATTGTATCCTGTGATAAGCCCCACGTTTGAGGTTACCATACATCTTGATATTCTTGAATATGAATAGCACAATTATATTTCGTTTCAAATACATCAGGATTCTTATTGCTTGTTCGTACAAAAATATTTTTTTCCAAAATGTTTCGTCGTTCCTATGCATACTATATTTAGAACCATTAGAGCTGAGGCTGTGTAGTGTTTTGTAGATCACTCTTTGACCTTTTGTTCTGTTTCATTTGGCCATTTTATTGTCTTCCTATTGACTTACCACTTTTGACTATGCCTTTGTTATCTGCACACCGTGCTGAATATTGACCCCAACAGAAGAGTCGAATAGACCCTAAGTAATTTATTTGTTCAAGATTGAATTAGAATTTCACCAGAGTGACAAATTCAATTACATTTCAATTGTTGGATATTGGTAATACTACATGAGTTTCTGTATTGTATCTTATATATTTCGTACCTCTCCCACGAGATGATACATCATTAATTCCATGAGACGTCATTTTGCTGGTTTAAATCTGCATATAACAGCTACTAACGATTTTCAATTATAATTCTACTACATGTTCTTAGAAAACATATGTTTGTTTTATTGAAGTATATTGAAGCCAACGTTTTTCTTGCTATTAGATTGGACTCCATAGCACATGGCGTACTCCTTTGATCAATAATAATGTCCATTGTACAAGCATACCTCATTCCACGGTCAATTATATTTAGTTACTTAATGTTGAAGACACATATTTCCGCATTGTAGCCTATGCTAATGTTCAGAACCAATGACTCAGTATAAATCTACTGAAGCTACTGAAGTCGGGATTCCTGTTGGTTAAGTTGAAGTCATCACTTCGAACGTTTCACGGTCGCCATCATGACTTGGTTGACCATTATGGAATATCTATCAGATTAACTCTACATGTGTCACCAATGACGCAAGAACTGCTTATTATTCCAACCAACATGAGTTCACCCCTGGTTTTTAGTGGGTTGACCTTTATGGAATGGCTGTGTCACAAATGACCAGGGATATGATCCATTTGTCGTAACCACTTCTCGGTCCGTTCCTCATTCATTACTTATCACCTGGTTTGTAAACGTATTAACACTACAGGTGTCATCAATGACGCAGTAATTGCTTGCCCTTCCTGAGCACCTAAGTTCACCTTTAGATTTTAGTGGGGTTCGTGTTACTCTATCTTTAGTTTTATGTAGATCGTTGTTTGTCCTTTTTTCCCTTTAATTCTGTCCATTGTGTTGTATGTCCTTCCATTTACGGATTTTGATAACCCCTTTCGTGTCTTCAAACTCTCCTGTTTACGTACGCATCTGAATCATGAAAACACAACTGTCTGGATTACTGCCTACGTTAATGTTTGAACCCCCATGACCCAGTATCAAGATACATGTGTAGATATCTAAATATTGATGCCATGTATTGTTAGACATCTAATATTGTAACATTAGTGATTGAGTGAGGGATTGTTGTTTAACGTCAATTCAGCAATTTCTCAGCTATATCATGGCGAGAACAAGTTAATTTTTAATGAGATGATGATGAGGTCCGTTTTGTGCAAAACCAACACTCTTATCTGGATTTGCATAGTGCTAGTCCACTGAAACAACAGCTTGTGGGGAGACGTGTTGCTCCATTCTGATTCCGAACCGACCAGTCTTTGTTATTTCTCCTTAATTTTGCCTGCTTAGCGGAGAAGCAACACATACCAATTTCATAGTCATTGGTTCGACCCGACCAGTGCTCGAACCCACGACCTACCACACACGAGGCGAGCATGCTAGCCATTACGCCACTGATGAAAAGTTAGAGTATACCAAATGTGTATTATAAGCCATCAAATTGAAGGCCAAACAATACAATGACAAAATTAAAAAGACAAAAATACTAAATGATGCAATGTAGCTTATTCGCAGGGAAATATATTTAAAAGATGTTTTTTTTACATTCTTTATTTCTAAATTTGAACCCAAATGCCCCCACATCCCCCTTTTTTCGGTAAAGCTTGAATATGTTTAACACAGTCATGATTAATGTAGTTTATTCGCATGAAAAAATGTCTAAAATATTTTGTAATCTTTAAATTTGAGCCTAAAGACATATTTCTAACACAGTGATCATTAATGTGAAATTTAATTATAGGTCTATTGTCCTAAATATAATAACATAAGATTGGTCTTATTAGACTCCATTCAAGCGTTAATACCAAACAAATAACAATAGTGACTATACTATTGTGATATTATTACGTGAAGATTTTCGCATTGGCCTAGTTATTGGTCTAAGGGTATTTGTATTTGCCTGATATGATATATTTAAGAAATATTTCATGGAAACCAGAGTTTGTATACAGTTTTAACATGGGTAACATTATTTTCGTACACATTTTATTCCGAGCGTTAGCGAGGGATAAAATGCAACGAAAATAATGTTACCCATGTTAAAACGTGATACAAATTCTGGCTTCCATGAATTATTTCGATTCTAGTAGGAAAAATCTAACTTATTTTTTTAAGTGGAAATCGGTAATGGAAATGCATTTCATAACAAAATTCACTAACCTTCATGTTTTACAGTTTACAGTTGTTTTTCTTTTATGAATAAATAGACTGTGATGCTATGAAGTTACTGATATTTTCCAATTTAATGGCATTTTGAATTTAGCAACTTAAACATGTAAAATGCTCACAAAATCTTAAAAATAAATCAGTAACCATGTCTTTCAATGTCATCAGCGTTCCTTGTAAACGACTTCCAGAAGATGTTAAATTTCAAAAGTCAAAGTCCATTGATGGTTGTCTTAAGTATTTATTCCGGAAAAATATAGGTAAAAACAATACGGCATTTTTATGTTTGTTATGCACCACAGTGCTGTATGAATACATAAATTCACTAGGGAATGATGTTTGTAATTTGTTCGTCAATACGCATGAGCGAATTAAAATATATCGTGAGTTTTATCACTGTATTATCTATAAGGCAATGAAGGACGTCATGTTAGAATTATTAATTAACCATGCAATATAGTTTCATGTGTTTTTTATCAATTCGCTTCAAAAGTCCAACATTTTAACACATTCACAACAATAACGGGTTTGCATTTTGCTTTAGCGTAAACAATGATGAAACAATTTCATCTGTTTATTTTCTTTTTCCTCCTTTCTATGTCATCTCATCAGAGGACAGTGACCGAGCGTCTCTTTTTGATACGCATGTAAAATCTAGGGAGTACGAGAACAATCCCGTATTGGCACACTTTTCACGTATTGTCCGAGTTGCACTACCTGTATCACAAAGACCGTTTCCATCTTATTTATGTAAATATAGCAGTAGTTAATTTATAAAGATGAGAGGGATATTAAGTCCATATGTCGTTGTTTTTGGAAAGTTGGTACACATAAATTGAGAGTTCATAATTTCTAGGTGAAGGTCACCAAATGAAGCAAATCTAGCTGTATATGTGCTATTCTTTATTAACATCATCGCCAAACTTGAAAAATGAACGTGAAATCGTGGCATGTCAATGGGTTGTGCTTAGATTTATAGTTATAGCGCCACTTTCAACAATAGTTCAGTTATATGGTGACGGACATTTTTATTGTTGAAGAAAATCGTAGTACCCGGAAAAAAAACATCGGCCTTTCTGTCGCAAGTCACTGACAAACATTATCACATGATGTTGGATGGAACACACCTCGACATGAACGGGGTTCGAACTCACAATTTTAGTGGTGATAGGCATAGATTACACCGATGGCTCCTCAAAATGGCAACTGGTAGTGATTCTTAAGCTACGCTATATCGTTATGATATATTTCCTCCAGCCCGGGCGCCGTGTTATTGCCCGCGAAAATTTTTATGATTCTTATTTTCATGATGAGGTTATTTATTTGAATGGATGTTTCTGGCAGGACCCAACGCAGGCACTACACCCAATTTTAACATTAAACCCCCTTGTTTCCTAACTATACGTATAGAGCGAACGGACATGTAAACAGACTGCATGGCTATGGAAACGAACGCGTAAAGCAAAAAAAAAAAGTGATAAAATAATGTTAAATATGTAAGTAAAGAGTAAAAAAAGGGGGAGGGTCCATGCCATAAGCACCTGTAATCAAATCTAGACAAATCGTCTTAAATTTGTTATACCTTCTTATGTATATCTATCTATAATATTGTCGTTTTCTTATAAATAGAACTGTATATTATCAAGTAAATTTCCTCAGATCTAAATATTGCTAAACGGTTTATCGTAACACAATTTAAATGTCCTGACTATAAAAGTCGGTTATTGTTAACAATAGATACGAAACTAATGGGAAATACCTGTTTCTATATTTAGTCTGAAAATTTCCCCTAGATATGACATTGTCAGGTTATTCAATTACTTTGAGACAAATACTTATGTCATAAGCAAAAATAGACAGACCAGACAGAGGAATGAAAGACAAATTGAAGTCTTTGTTATTGTCTCGCCATATATATGAGGGGGTTATTAATTTTGGTAAAAGGTGACAATCCCTATATGACATACAAATAGTTCGTGCCTCGTGGAATTTGAAAATGATGTAATGTAACTTTTTCGAATGAAAAATATTTAAATGTTTGCTATCTTCCAATTTGAGCCAAAAGGTCCGCTATTTGTTAAGGCTTTAATTTTTAACACAGTTATATTTAATGTCAAATATAATTAAAGTTATATTGTCCTCAACATAATAAGATTGGTCTTATTATATTTCATTCAAGCGTTAATACCAAGCAAATAATAATGTTGACACTAGCATGTATTTATCATTTCACTGAAATAATAAGAGAGGGATATATACTCCATATGTCGTTACTTTTGGAATGTCGATACACATAAATGAAGAGTTCAGAATTGATCAATTAAAATCGTCTCTATTGACGGAAAGTTGTGTCCTTATACTAGGCCAGCACTGTCAATTTATAGGTGAAGGTCAATGCATAAAGCAGACCTAGCTGTATACGTGACATTCTTTATAAATATAATCGCCAAACTTGAAACATGAACGTGAAATCACAGGGTCACGGTTGTTTCTTTTGATTTGTCTTAAGAAGCCCGTACATTTATTTTGCCTCCAAAGAAGAAAGGGACACGTACGTGTAATCGTCGTTAAACATTCATACATTACTAGTACTCGACTGTCATCTGAACTTGATACATACGCTATGCATGTTTTCTCAGTACAGCACTTTACCTCACCAGCCAACACTATAGGAAAACAGTTCTCGATGGAGAAGCCCCTAATATGTTAGTACATAGCATCCCATTCTAGACATAAAAGAAAACACACTTAAATTAAACATTATAATAATAATAATAACATTTACTATGTAACATTTTAAAAGTAATGTTTATAGCAAAAAATAAGTCAACAAATCACATATTTTTGTAATTTTTCAGAAGAAAAGTATATGTAACACGTTTGTGTTCAATATGTTGAAATGGAACAGTTTCGTATTAATCAATTACTGCTGATAATCAATAGTAACATTGCAGTTACTGAAGTTAAGTGCTGGGTAGCTAAAAGTGATTTTAGATCTGTTTTCAGTTTGCATTATTTGTAGTGCGTTCAATAAGAGAGATAAATCTTCACAAAGATATGTAAAGATTACGCGGCAAAATCTATGCCACAGGGATAGTCCCCGGAAGACATTTTTTGAATATGGCATAGTTCACGTCGCTTGATATAGTCACCCGTTGTCAAGTGTACTGTTCAAAAATAGTACACAGTGATTATCCAATCAAAATACAACATTTTCATATGCTATGGACTAAATATATATATATATATATATTTCCTAAAATGTGTATGCATTGTAATTGTTGTAGCAACTTGTGAATTTTTCTGTTTACTATTAAATTACCCTCTGTTGCATATCAAGGTACACATACATATACCGTGAAACTGTCCCTTTTACATTGCTGTTGTAGACCGGATACCAATCAACCGGTCGTAAGGGAAACAACTCTTATTAAAAAAGTATCAAAAACTTATCATCTTAGAATTAGATTGGGAATGTGCAAATTATTTTGTGACGCATATCACTATAACCCGGCCAGAAAAAATTAATTAAAGATAAACATGTGCTATTACTTTTTATTAGATAGATTCAAAGGCGTTGATATTTATATTGCTATATCACTGAAACAAATGTCCGCGTGTAGACATGTCACAAACACAGATATTTATATCATAATATATCAGAAACAAAATAAAATAGACCGAGGAATGAAAAACGAACGGGTGTCGTTTTTTTTCTCTCACTATATATATGACGAATTTGTACATTTTCGTAAGAGGTGACGTCAAATCTCTCAATTACATACATATGTCTCGTACATCAGGTTGTGTTATAGCCTATCTACATGAAAAAATAAAGTTGTTTTCATCTTCAATTTTGAACTCAAATGACACCTATTTTTTAGCACATTGATCATTAAAGTAAAATATAATTAAAGGTATATTGTCCTAAATATAATAACGTAAGATTGGTCATATTAGATTTCATTCAAGCTTTAATACCAATTAAGTAATAATTAATTTATTATAACACTGCAATAGATTAATATCATATCAATTACACAATTAAATAGTACACACGAACATATAATTGAATATGTTTTTTAATCTAACATACATTTGAAAAGAATTTGCATGGCATCATTTCACTAAGAGGAGGGGTGGGTCGTCACACTAGATTTTGACTCTATCTATGATTATCTTATGTGATTTTGAATTCTTCCCACAGTGATATATGGACCGCAGGGTTTCAGATTGCTATCGGTCATCGGCCATTGGCCGAAAATAAATCAAAATGACCGAATATTTTTTGGTCAAGCTGACATTATGACCGATTATTTTTGCTGACTTGTGACAAATTGACCGATGGAATTTTAATGCAATCAGACCAGCAGCGATGTTTTTAGTCTGGATAGTGTTTACTGCGGCAGCTAAAGTTATTACTTCCCGTGGTAAATGCATTTTGTCTGTTTTAGTCCGGTTATTCCCAATACTATAAGGACTACTGCAAGCTAAGGTTGCACTTTTATTGGCCACTTAGGGTAAAAAATGAAACACCTTTAATCATTCCAAATCTTAATTGTTTTTGAACACAAACATCATACCTACAAGATTCCAACTGATCAGGGATAGTTTCCATCATTTTGATTAAAAAAGTATATTTAAAGATAATGCTGTCAAAAAATCTGTACTATGGGACAATCACTTATTATTATTATTTTTTTTT
>MJUT01039821.1:229238-256141 GCA_002080005.1 Gigantidas platifrons
AAATTGCTAAATATTTGGTTTCCAGATGATAACTTGGGAACAAATAGTCAGGTTGAAACTAGGTTTGGTATGTAAGTGTATCTCATGAATATCGAGATCAAGTTCGATAGCGATAATTTTTCGCCAAATCTTACCACAGTTACATCCCATTTTTCATAACTAACAAAACATGTGACGCTATCAAAAAATAAATAAATACCACTAATAAGATAGAAATTCAAGAACAACTTTTTTGAACATTTTATTGAATAAAAAATACAACAATGGAGTATGTGAACTCTTCCAATCTGGACATGTAAATTTCCAAAGCTGCACTTCCTGTCCAAAATGTAGAATAATATTCCATTATTACGAAGTTTGCCAACTTTTTACCTGAATTTTTCCATTCAAATACCCGTTATATATGCTTATCCAATATGCAAATAAACAGAGGTTATTCCTTTAAAACACAATAAATGGTTTGGTGTTTTGCAATAATATTCGATTATCAACAATATTCTAATTATACAATATTCGAAAAGGTGGAGTTGACTGTAACAGGTTAGAACAATCATACACTGAAGTTGAATTTAACAAAGGTAACAAACTTAACCAACCAGTGTGTTGTACAAACAATATTTTGATCATCAGTGCTCTGAATTTCCGCATTTCATTTTGTGTTGTGAATTCCTGGTTTGTACACTCGGTATACAAATTAATTTATTTGAAATTTACAACTTTTTTGTTTGACCTGGTGAAAAAAATGTTTTTTTTTAAAAAGATTTGAACACTGGCTGCGACCCTCAGAATGCAGGATTTAGGGTCTAATTTTTCAAATTTTTCTTCGGGTGGTAACCCCTCCTTAGATTAGGATCACTTTGTGATCTCCATTTTGTCTGTCTGATAACACAAAATTACTTAGGACAAATTGTCTGATAGAAATTGTCTTATATTGGACAGTTGTCCTGTGCTTGTAAAATTGTAGCAGAAACTCTGCTGACCGTCGAGTTCGTGATCGTATGGTAATTGGATTTACAACTATGTATGCAATCAGTGTATATCACCACTTGCTCAAAGCGCTTTGTAATTGATACAACATTATGTGATAAGGTTTGTCAGTGACTTGCGGCAAATCGATGTTTTTCTCCAAATACTCTTCTACCACAAATAAAGATGTCCTCCACGATATGAACCACTACGGTTCCTCATGAGTTCATGTGTATAAGTACCAATAGTGATCATGAGTACTTGTATTTAGGTACTAATTGTGTTCATGATTACATGCATTTAAGAACTAACGGTACTCATCATTACAATTATTGCAATAGTAGATTCCCTATGAGTACATTTAATTATGAACAAATGATCATCATGATTGCATGTGTTTGTGTGTACCAATGGTCCTAATGATTGCATGTATTTAAGTACTAATGCTGTTAATCGTTCCATGATGACATGTATTTAAGTAGTAAAAATGTCCATGATTACATGTATTCAAGTACCAATTGTACTCATGATAACATGTATTTAAGAACTAATTCTGCTCATGAATACATGCTTTTAAGTAATAATGGTGCTGACAATTACATACATATTAGTAGTAATGGTGTTCATGATTGCATCTATTTAAGTACTAATTATATTCAAGTTTACATGTATTCAAGAACAAATGATTCTCATCATAACATGCATATAAGTACTAATGGTTCTCATGATGACATTTCAATTCTACATGTTATTATATAAATAGTATTTGCTTCTAATAAATGCAAATGAAGGCTAATGCTTGCCTCGCATATAGTTCCTACACAGTGAACTATGGTGGTTTCAATTGGTCAATGTCTAATTTCAATTGTGCAGGGATGCTTCATTCCAAACACAAATCGTTACTTAATGTCGCAAACACATGTTTTATCGTTGAAGTCTATGTTACTATTTATAGCCAAGGACTCAGTATAAAGACACCTACGTCCGTAACTGATTCCTGAAGACACACATTTCCTTATTGTAACATATGTTACCATTCAGACCCACGGTTTCAGTATTAAGACACCTACGTACGAATCGTAATCATGAATAAATAAATATGTGCAGCGTAGCTTATGTTGCTGTTCAGACTTAAGGACTCAGTATAAATACATCTACGTACGTATCTGAATCCTGAAGACACAACTTTCCTCAATTTAGTCTATATTACTGTTTATAGCTAAGAACCTATCAGAAAGACATCTACATCCGTCTCTGAATCATGAAGACAATATTTTCCTCATTGTAGCCTATGTTACTGTTCAGACACAGAGACTCCATACAAAAAACCTCTATCCGCACCTGAATCATGAAGACACATAGGTTTAGATTACTGTCTATGTTAATGTTTGAACCCATAGGACCTAGTATTAAGATACATGTGTACATATCTAAATATTGATGCCATATAATGTTAGAAATTTAATATTGTAGGATGAGTGTGTGCGTGATGGACTGTTGCTTAACGCCAATTCAGCAATTGTTCAGCTATGTCATGGCGAGGTCCGCTCTGTTCAAAATCAACACGCTGAGCTGGATTTGTATAGTATAGTGCCATCCCACTGACGCAACAGTCCGCGGGTAGATTGTTCGCTCCATTCTGATTCCGAACCGACCAGTCTTTGCTCTTTCTCCTTAATGTTGCGTGCTTACCGCAGATGCAACACATGTCAATTTGATAGTCATTCGACCAGACCGGTGCTCGAACACGCGATCTATCACACACGAGGCAAGCACACTAACCATTATGCAACCATTGATACTACCAAATATGTACAATAAGCCATAAAATTAACAAGAAAAAAATAATCAATGATGTAATTTAGCTTATTCGCATGAAAAGATATTTAAAAGATGTTTTTTTTCTTCTTAATTTGAACCCAACCCCCCTTTTCCGTTGCTAATGCTTATTAATTTTAACAAGATGATCAATGTAGTTTATTAACATGAAGAAGTATCTGAAATATTGTTGTAATCTTTAAATTTGAACCCAAATGACCTGTATTAGTAATGGTTTTTATATTTTTTTAAATAGGGACCTTTTATGTCAAATATAATTAAAAGCTTATTGTCATGAATATAATAACATAAGATTGGTCTTATTAGATTCCATTCAAGTCTTGATACCAAACAAATAACGATGTTGACTATAATATTATGATTTAACTACGTGATGATTTTCGTATTGGCCTAGTTATTGGTCTGAAGTATCTGTACTGTATCGGCATGATATGATATATGTATTAATTAACCGTAAAATATTGTCGTGTGTGCTTTTATCATTTCGATTCAAAGAGTCAAAAATGTTAATAAATTCACAACAATAACGGATCGGACGACAGTGACAAAACGTCTCTATTTTATCGTTGATGCGCAAGTAAAATCTAGAGAGTATGCGGAACACCAATATTGGCCGGATTTATATAGACCGATACGGAAAAAAATTAAGAAAAACTACATATTTGCCGAGTTTTACTATCTGTATCACAAAGACAGTTTTCGTCTCATTTATGTAAACATAACAGTAGTTAATTAATAAAGATTTATTATTACACTGCAATAGTAACCGGGGGATATATACTCCATGTTTCGTTAGTCAGTGGAGTGCCTGGATCAGTATTGTGGCAATTGCTTTTCCGTTGTTTTTGGAATGTTGCTACACATCAATAGAGAGTTCAGAATTTGTAAATTGGAATCATCTATTTTGTTGTTGCGTTTCGTCCTTATACTCGGCCCTCACTGTCAATTTCTATCTTTAAATATGAACCCCAAAATGACATCTATTTGTTAAAGATTTATTCTCTTTAACACAGTGATCATTAAATTCAAATATAATTAAAGGTATATCGTCCTCAATATAATAACATACGATTTATCTTATTAGACTATCTGTATCACAAAGACATTCTTCATCTTATTTATGTAAATATAACAGTATTTCATTAATAAAGATGCATTATTACACTGCAATAATCAGTTCAGAATTTGTAAATTGAAGTCATCTCTTTTGTTGTAGCGTTTCGTCCTTAAACTCTGACCTCCCTGTCAATTTCTATGTTAAGGTCAATGTATAAAGCAGACCTAGCTGTTCATGTGATATCCTTTATAAACATAATCAACAAACTTTAACATGAATGTGACATCGTAGGATCGCGCTTACTTCCTTTGATTTGTCTTAAATTCTGCCTCATAAAGGTACATGTGCGGTTAATCGCAGTTGATAATACAATGCTGGTATTCGATTGTGATCTTAGCTTGATACATATGCTAAGCATGTTGTCTCTGTAGACTTTGTTAGTAAACTGTGCAATCTCTTTATTACTTCATCTCCTTTTATTTTATTTAATGTTTTTACGTCCAGATCTATATAATCTTTTGATAAAAGCAGTTTAGATTTGTCTCCCTCTCTGTTTCCATTATCTAAATGAACATACAGGCATACGCTGTAATTGGTCTTAACTGCATCTTTCAAATATATGATTGGGTCGTAACTTTTCCACCACAAAATGTAAATTGTTAGTGATTGTGAAGCTACGTTATATCATTATGAGACACTTCTACCAGACCAGCTATCTTTTTAATTGCCGAGATAATTTTCCAAATTCTTATTTTAGTGATGAGTTGCTTTATATGAATGGAGGTGTCTTACAGGATCCAACAGAGTCACTACCCCCAACGTTACATGTAGCCCCTTTTTTCTGTAATATAATCATAGTGGGAACGGTCGAGTATGCTGATGTTACCATTAGACTACATGAGTATGGAAGTGAACACGCAGAGCAAAAGAAACAGATGAAATAATAAAGTATTTTATTTACAATAAACATGTACACAAATAGTAAAAAGAGGGTCCATGTTATAGGTACCTTTGATAAATGATGGACAAAAAATATGTTTTACCCTCCTATGTATATTTTGCTATAATATTGTCGATTTTTTATAAACATATGAAATGTATATTAATGCGTACATTTCCTAAGATCTAAATGTTCTTGAACGGTTTATCGTAACACAATTTAAATGTCCTTAATATAAATGTCGGGTAATGTTATTTATATATTTTCAACAATTTCCGAAACTAATTGGAAAAACCTGTTTCTATATTTTGTCTGAAAATTCCCATTAATATGTCATTGACAGTTTATTCAATAGAACTGAAACATATCAAACCCAGTCAGGAAGTTGGGAATTAACGATTGTGGTATAGGTAGAATATACTATGTAAGTGTTTCTAAATTAAAAAATAAGAATATTATGTAGATAATCAAAGTAGATTATTTTAATACTGATCAGTAACATTTAATGTTGTGTACATATGGTAAATTATTCTAAATAACAATTATTGAGGCTCTATGAATAGATAGTTTTATGGTATATCAAGTCCACCTGAACGTCGTCATAAAAAATGTGTACAATTCAGTTTTTGAAACATTTAGTTGGGAATTTATAGGATTTATTTCATATAATATAAAATGTTGTAATAAGAAGAGTTTGAAGATACTAAAGGGGCAATCAGAATCCGCAATTAATATTATGTCAAGGACTATGATAATTTGCAATTAATCATGGGGTTTAAAAACCCTCCCCCCACCCCTTTCCGATAATATGAAATGTCAGCAACATAAACAATGTAAATGAAATATCTTTTGGAATATAACGCATGGTGCACAACATAGAACATAAATATACTGTAGGTATGACACAGATTCCATCTTTTTGATACACAAAATCTAGAACATAAACATACTGTAGGTATGATACAGTTTCCATCTTTCTTATACATAACATTTAGATCATAAACATACAGTAGGTATGGTAAAGTTTCCTTCTTTCTGATACTCAGATTTTAGAACATGAACATACTGTAAGTATGATACAGTTTCACTCTTTCTGCTACAAACAATTTAGAATATAAACATACTGTTGGAATGATACAGTTTCCCTTTTCCTGCTACATAAAATCTAGATCATAAACATATTGTGGGTATGATGTAGTTTCCCCTTTCGGATGCATAAAATCTAGAACATAACTATTGTAGGTATGATACAGCTTCCCCCTTTTTGATGCATACAATCTAGATCATAAACATAATGTAGGTATGATGTAGTTTCCCTCTTTCTGATACACCATGTCTAGAATATATGCATATTATTGGCATCATGGAAGACCGCATTATAAAAATATTAACCATCCATTAAAAATATTCTGATAATTTGGTATTGTGCCGACAGTGTAGTGTTTTCGGTTTTGTATTTACTATTGATGACGTAGGAATGCTGGATTGTTGTTTTGCTCCAAATTAATGTAATTATGATACAGTTTCTGTTTTCTGATACACAAACATATTGCAGGTATGCTACAGTTCCCGCATATCTGATACATACAATATAGATTATAAACATACTGTAGGTATGATTCCGTTTCCCTCTTTCTGATACACAAAATCTAGAACATAAACATGCTGTGGGTATGATAGTTTCTCTCTTTCTGATACACTATATCTAGAACATAGAGATAGTATAGGTATCATGGAACACCGGATTATAAAAATATTAACCATCCATTAAAAAATATCCTTCTGTTTTGGTATTGTGCCGCAGTATAGTGTTTTCGGTTTTTCATTTAATTTTCATTACGTAAGAATGGAGGATTGGTGTTTAACGCCAAATTAAACAAACATTTCATTGATAACATGGGGACAACATGCTACATTCCATGAAATGATAACATATATATAGGTTGTATCAAACCGACATGCTGAATTAGATTTGTATATTACTAGTACATTGTAACAACTTGGTTGTGTATTTTTCAAAGAATAACAAATATCAAATTAAATAATAATGAAAACAATTTCTACAGTGATATTGAATAAAATATCTTCTTGATGGCTTTCATTTTCAAATCATCTCTTCCTAAATTATAAATAAATATCTTTGTAGGTCGAAACTACATAATGGCCGCTAAATCAGGAAGTCATACAGACGACGACGATGATAACAAAAAAGTGTATCCTACCAAGAAAGTGTTGTTTGTTGACAGTCATGGTGTCAAAAACTTGCCTTATATGGGCAGACGAAAACATTTTTCAAGCATCCAACAAATTCTTGGTAGCAGCAGAAACCGACAAAATGATTTATTTGGAATGGCTATCTTTCAATTTGAGCGGGAATATAAAGCTTGCCTAGAACGAAGGAAACAGAATGAACCACAGATCATGAACATGTTATTCCCAGTCAAAACAGACAACAGATACTTCGAATATTTGGAAAATACACAATCGCAACAGACAGGTAAAAACAATTTTATTATTTAAATCTATAATCAGTAATAAATTAATCAAGTTACATAGGAAGTGTTCATTGGTATGATAGATTTGAAAATAAAATATTGATACAAATTTATTATGAGAAATATATAAAGATATCAAAATGTATTCACAAGTTTTAATTCGAAGAAGGACATACGATGCACTGGCCAAAAGCAAAAGTAAAGACGAAGGTCTGATGTACAAAACATTCCTAAGAATATTTAATATTGACAAACATGTAATTACAAAAAACGGAGGGGAGGGGGTGTGGTGAATCATCTGCCCTAGAGGGTTATGTAGTTCATAATCCACTACTAATAGACAGCAATATAAATAAATAAATACAAAACATGCTACCCCTATAAAACAAGTGTAATTATAGGCGAACGCAATCTGAATAAAATCACATCTCTAACTTGTCCCCTTCACTGATATAGCATGGCGTGGCTGCTCTCACGGACATATCAATAAATGGATTTTACTCAAAAATTGTATCAGACAGAACTTGGAACTAATAATATGTAGAGCCTCACTACAAATCGGAGGTGCTCCAGAATATATTGTAATATATGATATCTAAAGAATAATGTTGGAATCATTGTGTATTATACAGATCTGTATACCATTGTACTTACAAAGGTTTATCAGAAATAAAATATATATACAGATCTATGTAATGATCTCAAGTGTCATACTTTATTTTAACCTGTTAAACATATTATATTACTTTTCCTATGAAATAATTCAAAATTCAAATTAAAAACCATGTGAGGGAATACAGTTTCATGAGAGCGTCTGTCAAATATGGAACGTATTTGTTTACCCTAATATATCCCTAAAAAGGTGTAATGTCATATGTTTTTGACATTTGTCATTCGTCGTGATCGTAAACGTATGCCAGGATGTATATGCAATCAATGCCTATCACCACTAATGTTGTGAGTTCGAATCGCGCTTATGGACGAGGCGTGCTCGATAGAACATTATATGATGCAGTTTTTCGGTGACTTCCTCCACCAATAAAACCGATCGTCACGATATAGGTGAAATATTGTTGCAAATGGCATTAAGCACCATAACCATAACTTTAGCCCAAAAGATATAACGACAATAGTTTAAAATACGATTGAAAATTATCGTATATAAGATGGTGAACATGTTCGCAGGCACGCGGACGTAACATGGAAACAAACGTAAAACGTATTTTATTCGTCTTGTTTTGCTATAGCATGCTTACGTTGTTTGACATATCGTCTCAGAAGTAGTCAGTGTCATTTCTGTACAATAGTTCGGTTTAATTCTAAAAGTTATGAAGAAAGTTAACATAAAAGTTAATGCTTTTCAACTTTTCTGTTACCACGATTTATGCTAACAAATTAGTGAACAGCGATCAATGATATACATACTCCGTGTCACTTGTATACATCTCTATGACATTTTGTTTAGAAATCCATTTGGTCAAATCAACTTTCCGAGATTTATGTTAATATAAACAATATATACAAACTTTGACATTTAACATCAAATTTTGTTGATCATTTATTAAAAGTTCTGCAAATATGTTCACATTTTGTTAACTTCATGTGCACTTGAGCTGAGTTTGGTCTGCATCTGAAGCTTATTACCTTGCAGACACTACATTATGTTTGTTCCTAAACAATAAAAAAATATGTTTTAATTATTTTAAATTAAACAACATTATCATTGAATTTACTTCCCACTTAATCAAAGTCAATTCATCTTATCTATGCCTTGTCTGAATGTGGTGCTACACACCATAATCCTAATCCTAAAACATATATAAATGATAATTTATTAATGAATAATAAAACATAATAATAATTTATGCCATCGCATTATATTTATTTTTAACTAACGTATACTTATTTAACTAATACTATAATATTACTGAATGAAATACAATTACAATACATAAAAATGTGTTTTTATTTGATACAGATCATATATCATTGTTTTCATCACACAAGAAAGAGGTTTATCACAACCTAATACGAGTAGTTGGTAGTGAGATGGACATAAGAATAAGACAAAATATGTTTCTTATAATGGACAAGATACATAATAAAGTAAATACAGAACTAAACCAAGTATCAAGTGGAAGTTTAGCGGAAGGTTTAAATCTTCCCGGGAGTGACAAGGATATAATGTTTGTACTTAATCGTGTGCAAATAATACAGAATGTGCAACATATGAATCGTTCAGCACGACATACTGCTCTTCTGATGGAAGATGAGATGGAATTTGCTGGATTTACTACATTGAAGTTGATAGCTGAGGGTGATGCATTTACCCCACTTGAATATTTTGTTGACACACCAAATGGAATGTATTTGTCAAACATTGTGTTCATTCGTAAACTTATTGAATTTAGTGTTAATTATAAGCAATTCGCACATGGTCCTTGCTTATCTGACAAAAATGAGACCGTCGATATAGCTTTCTGCTTTCACTTGCATTCTTGGACAAGACAAGCAGAACAATGGATATATCGTCATAGACCTGGTCAGTGGCCTACAAATATATTAATTAACGAAATAGTTAAGTATGGCTGTATTCTTGTACCTATTGGACCCAAAGAAATAGACAATAATGAATTACTATGGAGAATATCATTTTCTATGGCAGAGAAACAATTGATCCATGCTATGAACTACACTCAAATTCTTTGCTACGCTCTTCTTAAGCTGACTCTAAAGAACGTTATAGATAGAAATGATAAAGTAAAAGGCTTATTGTGTTCCTACTTCATGAAAACGGCGGTGTTCTGGTTATCAGAAGAAATTTCCATTAACGCTTTTCAGCTACAAAACTTATTTCACTGTTACTTTCTTTGTCTTGATAAAATCATTTCATGGGTGAAGTGCTGTTATTGTCCTAACTATTTTATTCCTGAATATAATATGTTTCGTGGAAAAATCAATCGGTTTAATAGTCGGCTGTTGTTAACTATATTAGAAAGACTACAAAATGGTGAACGTCAGGTTTTTACAGTTAATACATTATTTAATAGAGAAGTCATGTTACACGAGTCGTGTGTTAAGTTAGAACTGTTTATTTATAAGGTTATTCAAAGTGATGTTGAAGTTGATATAGAAAAGGGATATCCAGTGTTAAGTTTTATAAAATCGTTAGCCATGTCACATTCCACGAATATTTTGTCAGGTATATGCAAATATTATTATGCCGTGATCAGTAAGAATATTGTCCAGAAGTTGTCGTTTCCTACTACTAATAAACCTAATGTACATGCAATCCGACGTTATCATAAACACTTACATGACGGTACAAAGTCAGATGCTGTGACTGGATGGGTGCTATATGCCTCATTTTACTATGTACTCGGTCAGTACAATACAACGTTAAATATTATAGATCATGTTGTGTCTCGTTGTACACCCGATATGATACTGCTTGGTAAAACCAATTACACCACAGATGATATTAAATACTACAAACAGAACGTATGTTGTTCAAATATTACACTGAATGAGAAGATGAGAGTGGCAACGATAGGTAATGTGTTTTATGTACAACAATCAACACTGATACCTCATGAACTAAAACCAGAAGTTCAGGATGGTGTGTTTACTGCACCATCTGTTGTTATGTCACATTGTCTAAGGTTTCTATGCTACCATCATCTTTATAGCATTGTCAATAGACAGCAGTCACTACGTGATTTATATCTAACAATAAAAGAGATGTATTTCATCCATGGCAGTAAATTATCGAATTCATTAACAGTATTAGGAGTGTGTAATGAGATAGTAGGTGACAAAGAAGCAGCTTATTATTGTTATGATGCTGCCTTACAGAATAAATATCATATATGTCCCACGGCTGCTAAACGGAAAGTAAACCTCAACATGATATGAACATTTATAACATCAGCTATGTGTATGTTTCATTCTTTTAATAATAAATGTATTTGATCACATTGATCATATTAATTGTATGATTTCAAAGAACTAAGGCTAAAGCTACATTTCTATTAGAAAGGTCTTATGAGGTCAAAGGGGTAATCAGAATCTGTAATTTGAGGAAGGATCGACAATACAATTATCTACAAAAAACCAAAGAAAATAAAACCGACAATAGTCGTAATAAATACTACACTATATTCACACATATAATACAAGATGTTTCAGCATCACTTACAACAAGACAAAATACACATCTTCAAATATTAAATTTGTACATGTTACTTATACATCTTTATTCTCATAATACATAATACATAAATAATCCATAATTATAATCATATATAATACAAACAGCAAGAGGAAAGAAAGGAAAAAATAAGAAACATTATTTACGTATACAATAAAAATATCAATAACATACACATTCATTATATATTAGTATATACACAGGCAACTAAATATTAAGCAAGACGAATGTACTAAAAACGGGAATAAGCTCGGTAAGTGAATGGTAAGTAATTACTGCTCCATTAGTGGCACTGTCTGTTAACAATTCATTGATAAGTAACGATTGAAAAAAAAAGTAGATTATCGTTATGTGATAATTGCAATGGATATATGCATTTAAATATTCTATATTCTATACATATTTATCTTATGAGATATAAAATCATAATTTGTGTAAAATAGTGCATCGTTAGTTATTAAATTAATATCGTTACTCAACATAAAAAAGAAATAAACTCGCCAAGGCTCGACTATAATTATTTGATGTCAACTAACCTTATTTTATAACCAGAGATAAATAACCCACACAAATTTTGAAATAGATTGCATATATTATTTAATATTTTATGTTTATTCGTACATGACACAGACTATATGTGTATTTTAATTCACCGAGTTATATCTGGACAAGAGGAGCATACCGAGCCGATTCAGTTCGAACTTCACCTCGTACTGTGTTGTTTAAAAGAGAACATATTGATGAATTTTATGTATATTTTCATATTTTTTTTATTAATGTTTATATTTTATTTATTCATGGTATATCGGTACAGAAGGAAGTTGTTGACAAATATGATTCGTTCATGTTACAATTCAGACTATGGATTTTCAGTCTTCGTCTCGAACGGTGTGATATAAAACACAACATATTGATAAACTTTATCAAAATTTTCAAATGTTCGTGTAAATTTTGTATTAATTTTGTATTAACTATACTAGTGTTGTTGTTACTTTCTCCATTTCCTTATACATGTTTAATAAAAAAAAAAGCTTGATGTAAATGAACTTAAAATATACACTCCATGTTGTGCTTATTTAACTATCACATAACGGGACATTTGTATTTATTATTATTTGTTATTCAACGTCATCTTTGGCAATATTTCCTGCACATCGTGGCGACACAATTTTAATTTAAAATATTGATATGAAGCAAGGAATTATACAATATAGCCTTGATATAATATAAGTAAAACCATATAGAATAATCGTAAAATTAGGGGAAGGAATCTGTATACCTTACACATATGTGAACATTCGGAATTTGAACCCTTCTACACCATTTAAAGAAATATTTACAAACATACAACTTATATATCAGACCGAAAACCCAATTTCTGTTTCTCCCTTTGCTGCCCTGTTTGGAAACGGGTACGATTTCAATTCCTGAGGAATATCACCATTAACCTGTGCTCAGGATTATCTTGTTATACTTTCACAAGCATCAGTAAACCCGTACAAAGGTCATCTAGCTAGGAAACCATTGTGTCTACTAACCGGCGACAACAACATACCCATAACATCATGCGACCTCGAAATTCTTGAATGTTCAGATCTGCATTAAAAATAGAATTAAGCATAATCTTAGTATGTCCTATGATCTATACGACATGTTTCGAACTATATGAACCTTACCATTTGCTACCATATGAAGCTGGTATTTTTCCAACATTGCATCGAATTCCATGAAATTGGTCATTGCGCTGCACTTATGAATGATCCTGCAAAGGATTAAACATATACTTTCCAAAAGGGCCTGTATGGTTTGAAATTGAATACGTGAACAGACCAAATCGCCCTTCTTCTGAAGGGAGACAATTCATAAATTGTGGGACTCATACTATAAATTTAAATAAGCGTTAAAAGTCACGACCAAGAATAGACAACACCAACAACATATAACTCACCAAAAAATGGCATACACCCATATGCTCGCAAAAATAACCGGTTCCTTTCTTTCATAGCACACTCTCTGATTATTTGAGGTCCGGTACACAGTTCGTATTCCATAACATGACTGAGTCGCTCTTCATTTCAAGAGAGAACATTTATTTTGGACTTCCTACCATATTTGCATACAATAACATCTTTAGCTAATGCTCTGACTTAAATTTACAACTGAAGCAAAGCTCAACATTTATGCCCAAGACTTCCAGAAAATGGAAGTAATCAAAAGTCGTTAATAATGTACCGAAGGAAAAAAGAAACAGCTTCAAGATATCAAAGAGGTAATAAGTAGCAATAAATCAACGAAAGACAAGTAATGCAATGACCAAAAGATAAACGACAAACACGAAGAACAGTAATCTACACAGAAAATTAACTAATGAGCAACGCGAACACCACTGAAAATCGGTGGTGAACTCAGGTTCTCCGAAATGGTAAGCTGTTCTGCTCCACTAGTAGCACACTGACTTTGAATGCTATGCTATCCTGTTCTCTATGAAGGACACGGGTGGCTCAATGATTTAGATAGTTGGATTTCCTAACAACTCATACAAGCCTACCATCAATACGGTGTGGGTTCGCGCCCGGCTTTGTAAATTACAAAAAATGGTGCTTTCGACTCGCAGCCGTAAGTGATAAAGTTAATCAGTTGCTTTCCCATGGTCGGTGGTCCTCTCCGGTTTCTTCCACCACAAAAACTGGTCGCCATGATATAGCTGAAATATTGCTGAAATCCAATATGTTCTTTATGAACCAAACGTTGAGTCGCACGCCATCAAAATACCTAATAAGAAAAGGGAAGATATAAAATTTAGTGTATAATTTTCACCATTTAAGCCCAACACCAAAATATATAAAAGCCAAATAATTTAAAAGCCTTAGTGAACAAGAAAACCAAATGACCTAAATAGAATGGAAGGTGAACTTTGATTAAGGAGCTGTATATTTCGGTATGCACTCTTCCAAATTAAACGTTAGGGAAAACCGATACAGCAAACAAGAATGGACAACCTAGAGACATTGGCCACATTGGGCACAGAGCACCCAGGACGATAACAAACAAAGCAAAATGGAAAAAAAAACAACAGAACACTAAAAAAGAAGTGCGACACAGACCTCACAAAAGGCCGGGGGTGAACCCAGGTGTTCGCGAATGGCATCCGCGCATAGAGTCAAGACAGGCTGAATACGCACGCATACATAAATATCTTAAATAGGACATCACACGTCATAAAAGTAACTGACGAAGTAAAGACGAACCGAACACTGTCTTGATGAGGAAGTCGTGGAGGAATGCAAAACATGGAACTAAGAATGTAAATAAAAATAATAATAGTACAAAATATACAACACTAACTCTATTACTTAAAACAGGGGATGACCTCAAGAGATACAGACAACATTGATGAACAAGTCAAGAACAAACTAAAAAGATGAGCAATACGGACTCCATCATAAAATTTTAGAATAAACTCAAGAGACACAGATAACATTGTTGAACACATACAGAACAAAAATAATAAACAACACGCATTACAGACCACAAATTTGTCCCCCCCAAAAAAAAAACACAACATCGTTTACAAATAGAACACAATAATAAATGCTTTCTTAGTATTCATTAGTATAGAGTTGTGGGAATCAAATGCCTGTGGTCAGTGGGGTGCCTGGATCAGTACTGGGGCCATTGCTTTTCTGTTTTTCCATATACTACTTTCCAGTAACTGTAAGATTCCTGATGTCGGTATTATCTATTGAAATATTAAACACCACCAATATATCGTGGCACTACAAAATGACCGAAACCATCTAGCTCATTAGTAAAGAACATGGGGTATGCAGTTTCGCTCTAGAAAATGTAACTCACTAAGTGCCAACAGATCGCAAAGTCATGGTAGATATGAAAAAAAAACGCTGAAAGGCCAGTAAATATAGCAAACATGTCTAGGTATCATTACATCTACCAGCATAGCTTCTTACACACATTGATAACGCTACCCCAGTACACCTCGCCATGAACATGGTTCGAATTGGTGAGAATATGTACTAATTGCACAGGTAGTTGTAAATCCAACTACCATGCGATCACTACCATGACGAACCCGAGAAAACACTGAGAGGCCAGTCAATACAGCAAATATTTCTAAATGTATTTATGTCTTCTGACACACACATTAATAATGCCAAAATTAAGTAATTTTTAAATTAAGTGGGAAAATAAAAATCTGGCATACAAATCTAGGGTAGAAACCGAGTATATTGTGCAACATAATTGACACTAATTATTTAATAAATTACTTGACCATCAAAACTAGAAAAAAGGTGACAACCAGAGAAACATAAACGAGGTTACTATATTGCACAAAATGATTCACAGCCGTGTGGTAATTGACCTTAACCTTCATCTGATCACACAATTGACTCCCTACATAAAGATGAATGTAATGTTCCCTAACATGACCCCACATGTGATGTAGTTATCTGTTACAGTATAACAACAAACAATCATAAAATGATACAACAAACATCTAATCTTAATTATATTGGCACATCTCGTCATATGGAGAAACATAATTCACAACGCTAAGTGGTCATGTTTATATAGCAGCTATATCCCTCTAATGAGGACAATAAAATCCTTTGCATGCAAAGAGAAACAAAACTGACCACAATATGCCCTCTTGTTTTGTAGGAGTTATTTTATATATATAGTTTGTTCGCAAATATACTATATATCCTTCCAAAAAATGTGTACTCGATTTGTGACTTTTCTATTTGCTATAAAATGTTCCTCCTTTGTTTTTCTACCCGATGCAAATATATACTATACAGAAACACTTTACCGTTTGCATTACTCTTGTAGACCGGATACCAGTCAGTCAGTCGTAATGGAAGCAATTCTAATGAAAATAAATCTTAGAATAAATTAGGAATGTGGAAAAGGTGTTCTATCTAATTTGGCGAGAACAAGAAGTTAAAAATAAACATGTTATATTATGTTGTGTTAGATAGATTCAAAGGCGTTGGTGTTTATAGTGTTATATCCCTGAAACAAAGGTCCACGTGTAGACATGTCACTAACTTTGACACAAGTACTTATTACATATTATGTCATAAACAAAACAAAAAGGACAGAGGAACAAAAGACGAACGGATGTCTTTGTTATTCTCTCACCATATATATGAGGGGGTTATATATTTTTGTAACAGGTGACGTTCAATCTCTCTATGTCATACTCATGACTGGATCCTCAAGAAAGTTGCAAATGATGTAATGTAGCTTATTGGCATGCACATGAAACAAATATTTAAAAGTTTCCTTTTAATCTTCAAATTTGAACTCAAGTTACCCTCTTTTGCTAAAGCTTAGTACAGTGATCATTATATCGAATAAAATTAAATGTATATTGTCGTAAATATAATCACATAATGTTTGTCTTGTTAGATTCCATTCCAACGTTAATACCAAACAAATCATAATGTAGATTTATTATTACACTGAAATAGATTAATATCATATCAAATACATAATTACATATTGAAAGTTGCACATGTAAAAGTGAGTGATACACATTTATTTAATATGTTTTTAATCTATCATACATTTGTAAAGAATTTGCAATGGGCATTATTCGACTAAGAGTGAGAAGGGTGGTAAGGGGGGGGGGCTCATAAATCTAGATGTTGACCCTATCATGGTTTTCTTATGCGATGCTGGAATTCTTCCATCAGTGATATAGAGGCGTCGAGGTCGTGGTCGTATGCTAATTGGATTTAAAACTATCTGTACAATCAGTGTCTATCACTACTAAAGATATGAATTTGATTCCTGCTCATGGCGATGTGTACTCGATACAACATTGTGTGATAAAGTTTGTCAGTTACTTGTTACAGGTCAGTGGTTTTCTCCAGATACTCCGGTTTCTTCCACCAATAAACTGTCCTCAAAAATATGAAGTAATAATGGTGTTCATGATTACATGTGTTTAAGTACTAATGTTGCTCCTGATTACATGTGTTTAAGTACTAATTTTGCTCCTGAATACATGTGTTTAAGTACTAATGTTGCTCATGATTACACGTGTTTATGTACTAATGTTGCTCCTGATTACATGTGTTTAAAGGAAAAGGCCATGGTCTTAACAAGTTAGCGTGAAAATTTAAATGACAGTAAATAAAAGACATTTGTGTTAATGAATGTTAAAAATAGTATACCGTAAGGTAGAATTTGATGATTGAAGTTGCCTGTAGCACCAAATAATGGGGATCGCCATTTTTCAAAACTCTTGATTGTGGAGGAGACAAAGGTCATAATGCGATCATAATCTATTCTCTGATTTATCCTGCCCGTGACGTAGTAAAAGTCGGTATATATCAGCATTGTATCAGTTGCAATTTTATCATTAAAAAGTATGTAAATCGTAAAATAACGTCGTATATTTATCTTTTGATATTTACAATATCATTATGACTTCATGTCAAGCATTTTATTGCACTAATGAAAGGGAAAATGTGAGAAGAATTTTTTATGTAATTACCGGTCAGGACTATCCTTGTCAACACATCGACCAGTGACCACGAAAAACACGGGAAAGTACGACAGCATTGGAGACAAAAAAAGAAAAGAAAAAAACATGTGTAAGCATAAAACGACTTAAAACTGACAGTTATTTAACCTACGGCCAATCACGTAAAACATGAAATTATACGTAGAACACCACCGCCCCCCTTTTCACCGTATATATAAACTCCTTTGTTTTATGAAAATGTAACATAGGATTGGAATATTAAGAACAAAATTAGAACGATATACAATTATAAACATTGTATTGCAGTTGATTTGATATTAAAACACAACCAAACTGGCACGATGTTGAAAAGAGTCAGATACATGTTATTTATTCAACTAACATGATCTGACTGCGTGACGTCACATGAATAGGTGTCATGGCCCCTTACACTACGACAGGAAATTCCAAATATTATATTTTTAATTGGGTATATTAATGTTAATAAAGGTGTTTTTTTTTAATAATACGTTATTTACGAATAACAAGTTATAATGAATTGAATTAAAACAACTTTTCAACTGACTGGTCCTTTCCTTTAAGTACTAATGTTGCTCCTGATTACACGTGTTAATGTACTAATGTTGTTCATGATTACACGTGTTTATGTACTAATGTTGTTCATGATTACACGTGTTTATGTACTAATGTTGATAATGATTACATGTGTTTAAGTACTAATGTTGCTCCTGATTACACGTGTTAATGTACTAATGTTGTTCATGATTACACGTGTGTATGTACTAATGTTGATCATGATTACATGTGTTTAAGTACTAATGTTGCTCCTGATTATACGTGTTTATGTACTAATGTTGCTCCTGATTACATGTGTTTAAGTAATAATGTTGCTCTTCACTACATGTGTTTAAGTCCTAATGATACTCCTGATTACATGTGTTTAAGTACCAATGGTGTTCATGATTACACGTGTGTATATACTAATATTGATCATGATTACATTTGTTTCAGTACTAATGTTGCTCCTGATTACACGTGTTTATGTACTAATGTTGCTCCTGATTACAAGTGTTTAAGTGCTAATGTTGCTCCTGATTACATGTGTTTATGTACTAATGCTGATCATGATTACATCTGTTTACGTACTATTGTTGCTCCTGATTACACGTGTTTATGTACTAATGTTGCTCCTGATTACATGTGTCTAAGTACTAATGTTGCTCCTGATTACATGTGGTTATGTACTAATGTTGCTACTGATTACATGTGTCTAAGTACTAATGTTGCTCCTGATTACAAGTGTTTAAGTACTAATGTTGCTACTGATTACATGTGTTTATGCACTAATGCTGATCATGATTACATCTGTTTACGTACTATTGTTGCTCCTGATTACACGTGTTTATGTACTAATGTTGCTCATGATTACACGTGTTTATGTATTAATGTTGCTCCAGATTACAAGTGTTTAAGTACTTATGTTGCTCCTGATTACATGTGTTTAAGTACCAGTGGTGTTCATGATTACATGTGTTGAAGTAGTAATGTTGCTCATGAGTAAATATGTTTAAGTACAAATGGTGCTCATGATTTCAAATGTTTAAGTAACAATAGTGATCATGATTACATGCGTTAAAGAACTAACTGTACTCATGTTTACATGTATTACAGTACTAACTTATGATTACATTCCTTTCAAATGGTTATGATTATTTGTGCTTTTGTGTACCAATGGTGTTCATGATTGCATGCGTTTGAGTACTATGTCAATGATTACATGTATTTAAGTACTAAAGATGTCCATGATTACATGTATCTAAGTACTAAATATGTCAATAATTACATGAATTTAAGTACTAAAGATGTCCATAATTACATGTATTTAAGTACTAAAGATGTCCATGTTTAGATGCATTACAGTACTAACTTATGATTACATTCCTTTCAAATGGTTATCATGATTACTTGTGCTTTTGTGTACCAATGGTGTGCATGATTGCATGCGTTTGAGTACTATGTCAATGATTACATGCATTTATGTACTAAAGATGACCAGGATTACATGTATTTAAGTACTAAAGATGTCCATGATTACATGTATCTAAGTACTAAAGATGTCAATAATTACATGAATTTAAGTACCAAAGATGTCCATGATTACATGTGTTTAAGAACCAAAGATGTTAATGAGTACATGTATTTAAGAACTAAAGATGTCAATGATTACATGTATTTAAGTATTAAAGATGTCCATGATTACATGTATTTAAGTACTAAAGATGTTCATGATTACATGTATTTAAGTACTAAAGATGTTCATGATTACATGTATTTAAGAACTAAAGATGTCCATGATTACATGTATTTAAGTACTAAAGATGTTCATGATTACATGTATTTAAGAACTAAAGATGTCCATGATAGGTTACAGCCTACATTAAGTTACAGACCCCGATTGGTTGGATATCTTAGATCCATATGATTTTATTTGTAATAATGTCATTCTACATTATAACAATGATATAACATAACGCTTATAGTTTCATCTATTTTTTTTAAAGATATTTGTTAATAATATTGTACATTGTAGCCTGTGATAAGCCCCACGTTTGAGGTACCATACATCTGATAATTCCTGAATATTAATAGCACAATTATATTGCGTGTCAAATACATCAGGATTCTCATTGCTTGTTCGTACAAAAATAGTTTTTCAAAATGTTTCGTCGTTGATATGGATATTATATTTAGAACCATAGAGCTGAGACTGTGTAGTGATTTGTAGATCACCCTTTGACTTTTTGTTCTGTTTCACTTGGCCATTGTATTGTCTCCCCATGACTTACCACTTCTGATTATGCCTTTGTTATCTGCAAACCGTGCTGTATTTTGACCCCGACGGAAGAGTCGAATAGACTCTAAGTAATATATTTGTTCTAGATTGAATTTGAATTTCATCAGAGTGGCAAATGCAATTACATTTCCATTCTTGGGTATTGGTAATACTACATGAGTTTCTGTATTGTATCATATGTAATCCGTACCTCTCCCACGAGATGATACACCATTAATTCCATGAGACGTCATTTTGCTGTTTTAAATCTGCATATAACAGCTACTAACGATTTTCAATTATAATTTACTAAATGTTATTGAAGCCAACGTTTTTCTTGCTATTAGATTGGATCCCATAGCACATGGAGTACTCATTTGATCAATAATAATGTCCATTGTACAAGCATACCTCATTCCACAGTCAATTATTATAAACATACTGCCTTTAGTTGAGGGTGTTACGGTGGATTACCATAAGATGACAATATATCACCTGAGACGAAGTCGAGGGTGCAATTTTTTCTGAGTGTGGTAATATATTGTAACACCCTCAACCAAAGGCAGTATGCTTTATATTATACTGAATGCCCTTCGGAGGGTGGTATTGCGGGAGGTGGTATATCCTTGCAATACCATCCTCTGGGTTGATGTGCGGTGTTAAGAAAAGTTAGAGAAAAATAGCACATCCACATTTACCAATGAAATTGTCGAATTATCAAAGAAATTTGCATAAAGTATTATATATTTAGTTACTTAATGTTGAAGACACATATTTCCACATTGTTGACTATGTTAATGTTTAGAACCAATGATTGAGTATAAAGCTACTGAAATCGGGATTTCTGTTGGTTAAGTTGAAGTCATCACTTCGAACGTTTCATGGTCGCCACCATGATTTGGTTGACCGTTATGGAATATCTATCAGATTAACTCTACATGTGTTACCAATGACGCAGGAACTGCTTATTATTCCAACCAACATGAGTTAACCCCTGGATTTTAGTGGGTCAACCTTTATGGAATAGCTGTGTCACAAATGACCAGGTATATGGTCCATTTTTCGTAATCACTACTCGGTCCGTCCTCATTAATTACTTATCACCGGGTTTGTAAACATATTAACACTACAGGTGTCACCAATGACACAGAAACTGCAAAACATTCCTTAGCACCTGAGTTAACCCCTGATTTTTAGTTGGGTTCTTGTTACTCGATCTTTAATTTTTGATGTGTATGTTTTGTAGATCGTTGTTTGTCCTTTTGTCCCTTTCTTCTGTCCATTGTGTTGTCTGTCCTTTCATTTACGGATTCTGATAACCCCTTTCGTATCTTGAAACTCTTCTGTCTACGTACGCATCTGAATCATGAAAACACAAATGTCTAGATTACTGCCTACCTTAATGTTTGAACACCCAGCACCAAGTATCAAGATACATCTGTACATATCTAAATATTGATGCCATAACATGATAGACATCTAATATTGTAGCATTAGTGGTTGAGTGAGTGATTGTTGCTTAACGCCAATTCAGCAATTTTTCAGCTATATCATGGCGAGAACAATTTAATTTTCAATGAGATGATGATGAGGTCCGTTTTGTGCAAGACCAACACGCTGATCTGGATTAGCATAGTGCTAGCCCCGTGAAACGACAGTCAGTGGGTAGACATGTTGCTCCATTCTGATTCCGAACCGACCAGTCTTTGCTCTTTCTCCTTAATGTTTAGTGCTTAGCGGAGAAGCAACACATGCCAATTTGATAGTCATTCGACCCGACCGATGCTCGAACCCACGATCTACATCACACGAGGCAGGCACGCTAGCCATTACGCCAGCTATGATAATACCAAATATGTATTATAAGCCATTAAATAATAAATGATGTAATGTAGCTTATTCGCATGAAAAGATATTTAAAAGATGTTTTTTTTTGTTTTTTTTTTTAATTTGAACCCAACTCCCCTTTTCTTTTGCTAAAGCTTATTATTTTTTAACACAGCCATGATCAAAGAGAAAAGCTTGAAGATATCAAATGGGTAATCAGAGGCCATGATTCGAAGAAAGAGAGGAATTATCTACAAGAGTTACACAGATAATTAAATATCGGGCAACACTGAAAACCGGGTGGTTAAGTCCATTGCTCCGGAATGGTAAACAGTTCCTTCTCCACTATTATTACACCGACTATTAAACGCTATACTATCCTGTTCTCAAGATACTTAACCTTGTGTAGCACGGGAGGAGATTGCTGCATTAAAAAGGTGAATATCAAATTTAGTTTCGGGAATAATTTTCATCATTTATTCTAAAGACCAACATATTTAAAAGCCAAATAATTTAAATGTCTTTGCGAACAAGAAAACCAAATGACCTTGACAGCATAGCCAAATTAGGTTTAGGTCACCTACGCCTGAGGAAGGAGAACCTTAGTTTTACTCATAATTAAATGACATAGGAACTGTAAATTTCGAAATGAAACTCATGAATAAATGTCAGAGAAATCAGATTCGGCAATCAAAAAAGGGCATTAGTCGCACAAAACACAGGACGAAGACAAACAAGAAACCAGAAAAACACAGAACACTAAAAAGACGAGCAGCACGGACCTCGTCAAAAACCGGGGGTGAACCCAATTGTTCGGACATCCACTATATTACTCATGTAGTCTACACGTGATGGACACCATTATATGCAGCCATATACATATATCAAAAATACGACATCACCCGTTATACAAACAACTACGGGTAAAGACGCACCGAACATCATTTCCATGAAATAATTTGACAAAAACCAGTACAAAATGCCAATAATTGGTTCTCGACAAGCACTTAAAATGTTGATTTTTTTCTACTTTTTATAGATCATATATCATTTTTTTTTCATCACACGAGAAAGAGGGTTATGAGTTGGTAGTGAGATGGACATCTGAATAAGACAAAATATGTTTTCTATAAAGGACAAACTAACAAATAAAGAAAGTACAGACATAACCGAAGTATCAAGTGGAAGCTTAGCGAAGGTTTAGATCTTTTGTTATATTGCAATAAACATGTATATTGAAGTTGATATAGAAAATGGATACGCACTGCTTAGTTTTATAAAATCGTTATCCATGTCTCAGTCCTCGAGTATTTTGTCAGGAATCTGTAAATATTATTATGCAATGACTAGTCAGACCATTGTTCAGAAGTTGCCGTTTCCTACTACAAATATACCTAATGCACGTGTAATCCGACGTTATCATACACACTTACATGACGGTACAAAGTCACATGCTGTGAGTGGATGGTTGTTATATGCCTCATTTTACTATACACTCGGTCAGTACAATGCAACGTTAAAGATTTTAGATCATGTTTTGTCTAGTTGTACACCCGATATGGTAATGTTAGGTAAAACCAATTACACCACAGGTAATATTAAGTACTACAAACAGAATGTAGGTTGTTCAAATATTACACTGAATGAGAAGATGAGTCTGGGAACGATACAAAATGTGTTTTATGTAACATAATCAACACTGATACCCCATGAATTAAACCTGGAAGTCCAGGATGGTTTCTGCTATGTACCCTCTGTTATTATATCACATTGCCTAAGGTTTCTATGTTACCATCATCTTTATAGCATTGTCAATAGATAACAGTCAAATTCATTAACAATATTGGGAGTATGTAATGAGATAGTAGGTGAGAAAGAAACAGCTTATTATTGTTCTGATGCAGCCTTACAATATGAGTATATAATATGTCCCACGGCGGTTAAGCGGAAAATAAACCTCAACATGACATGACTATATCAGCTACGTGTATGTTTCATTCTGTACCTGCTAAATTGATTTGAAAATTTTAATTGTATGATTTCAAAGAACTAAGGCTAAAGCTACATTTCGTTAAGAAAAGTATGAGGATATGAGTATGAAACATGTCCCACGGCAGCTAAACGGAAAGTAAACCTAAACATGACATGAACATTTACAGCATCAGATATGTTTATATTTCATTCTGTACCTACTAAATGTATTGTATCATATTAATTGTATGATTTCAAAGAACTAATTTTAAAGCTAAAATTCTTGTAAGACAGGCCTTAGGATGCCGAAGGGGTAATTTGATGAAGGACCGACAATACAATGGTCAAAAGAAAAAAGACAGACACTGGTCGTCAACATACGACACGGAAATCTAAATATTAAGCAAGATAAACACACTCAGAACGCGGGAAAAACTTAATGAGTGAATGGTTCGCAATTCCTTCTCCATTAGTGGCATCAATCGTGTTAATTCTGTTAAAATGCAGTGATATGTCACGAATGAGAAAAAAAAGTAAACTAATTTTGTAGATATTTATAGCTATGTGATAATTTAAATGTATATTTGTATCTGCCTATTCTATATTATTCTATTATTTTCTTCTCCTGAGGAAACTCCTATAGTGAGGTAGTGTGCCTGAGCCAATGGGCGAGGCACCATAAAACGCTATAAAAACTGTTCGCGAGAAAGAAGACAATAATATATGTAGTACATAACATCTCATTCTGGAGAAAAACATAAAATAAAAAAAGGTAAATTCGTCGGCGTTTATATTGCAAAACCTGACCATATTGACAGGATAACAAATTACAACATTGAAGTACCATAAGACATATGAGGTCATTTACAATTAACATTATTTTAAATTTCAATTAAAATAGATTATCTACCACATATTTGTTATTCACACTAATATTTCAATAATAAAACCGGTATAAACAAGAGATCATCATGCGTCTGCACAATAAAAGTTGGTTGAATTGTGATTTGTACATTGGTGAATCGTTTATAATTGGTATAGTTCCCGTCGCTAGGTATAGTCACCCGTTTCCACGTGTACTGTTCAAATACAGTAGACACTAATCATCCAATTAAAATAAAGCATGTTCATGTGTTATGTACTATATATTATATGTTATGCAGGTATCAGACAGGGTATCTAATGTGACATTCCCGGCTTTGGATCTATATTCCATGAGATGGATTTAACTATTAAATACAGAATCCAACCGTATCAAATATATTTCTGCCTTTTATTTTCATTTTTCGTATTTCTATATGTCCCTTTCCGTACCTCTGACATTCTTTCTACAATGACGTCAAGATATGTGTTACGCCATATTTCATGTATGAGGTGTCTCACGAAGGAAAATACCTGTACTAAATTTCTAAATCATCGCAATTTCATATGTAGTAAAAGGTGTTCGCCAAGGGTAACCAATTTATCTTTATAACACACATGTCATGTTACTTATATATATATAGTAAAGTCCGGTAAGAATATTGTCGGTGATAGCGGAATAACATTTACGTAAAGCGGAAATGATCCATTGTCTTCTGAAATATGGATATTTCGGTACGGCCAACCAGATCGTGATTACCACCTTATAATCTTTGTAGCGATGCCTTTGATATTGTATATATTTATAATTTCGTGTTATGCAAATTGCTGACGACAATTAAGAGATCAAAGTACACAGAGAGGAAGAGCGTGGGGTCCCACAAACTCGTTTATTCCTGCCGCATTTATGTGCCTGTGTCATGACCCGTGTATTACATGTTCATCGATTTGAAGTGTGATTGTTCGATTTGTTGATATTAGTGGATTTGTTGAACATCTCGATTTAGGCTTTCTTTTCAAAACAATGCGGACATTACCATTGATAAATACAATCTATAATTAGAAAAAGGAGCAAAAAAAGAAAAGAAAAAACATACAAGCAACACATCTGTCTAACACAGACACAACACATGGTCTACAAATAGAACATATTCATTATTATGGAGATGTGTGAAATAAAATGCCTGTGGTAAGTAAGGTGTGGCCATTGTTTTTTTTTTTTTTTTTTTTTCATATACTACTTTCCAGTAACTGTAAGATCAAACCACTCTTATCCTTGATGTCTGTATTATGTATTGAAATATCAAACACCACCGATATAGGTTCTTACTACAAAATGACCTAAACTATCTAGCCTATTAGGAAATATCACGGGGGTATGAAATTC
>MJUT01039821.1:258808-269541 GCA_002080005.1 Gigantidas platifrons
CTTTGTAAACATATTAACACTACAGGTGTCACCAATGACGCATGAACTGCATAACATTCCCTAGCACCTGAGTTCATCCCTGATTTTGATGGGGTTCGTGTTACTCAATATTAAGGCTTATGTGTATGTTTATTTGTAGGTCGGTGTTTGTCCTTTTTTCTCTTTAATTCTGTCCATTGTGTTGTATGTCCTTCCATTTACGGATTATGATAATCCCTTTCGTATCTTTAAACTCTTCTGTCTATGTACGTAGCTGAATAATGAAAACACAAATGTCTAGATTACTGCCTACGTTAATGCTTGAACACATGACCCAGTATCAAGATAGATGTGTATATATCTGAATCTTGGTGCCATATAATGTTAGACATCTGGTATTGTAGCATTAGTGATTGAGTGAGTGGTTGTTGTTTAACGCCAATTCAGCAATTTGTCAGCTATATCCTGGCGAGAACAAGTTAATTTTAAATGCGATGTTGATGAGGTCCGTTTCGTGCAAGACCAACACGCTGATCTGGATTTGCATAGTGCTAGGCCACTAAAACAACAATCCGTGGGTAGACATGTTACTGCATTCTGATTCCGAACCGACAAGTCCTTCCTCTTTCTCCTTAATGTTGCGTTCTTAGCGGGGAAGCAACACATACCAATTTCATAGTCATTGGTTCGACCCGACCAGAGTTCGAACCCACAGTCTACCGCATACGAAGCGAACACGCTATCCATTACACCACCACCGATGAAAAGTTAGATTATACCAAATGTCTATTATAAGCCACCAAATTGAAGGCCAAACAATACAATGACAAAATTAAAAACACAAAAATACTAAATGATCCAATGTAGCTTATTCGCAGGAAAATATACTTAAATATGTTTTTTACATTCTTAATTTTTAAATTTGAATCCAAATGACACTTTTCCCCTTTTTTTCTAAAGCTTGAATATTTTTAGCACAGTCATGATTAATGATTTATTCGCATGAAAAAAATATCTAAAATATTTTATAATCTTTAAACTTAAACCTAAATGAAAGCGACAGGTTTGGCGCCGTAAAGTCTGATTCAATCCACCATTTCTTTAGAAATGCCTTTACCAAGTCAGGGTTTTCCCAGTTTTACGGTTGTTGACTGATCTTGTCTGTTTATTGATTTATGAGTTTTTGCTTTCCTTTTATAAGATTGCTCGGTGTTCGGTAATTTTGTTATCACCCAAATTGTATTACATTTACTTTTGAGATGGAGCAATTTCATTTGTTTATTTTCATATTCCTCCTTTCCATTTCATCTCATCAGAGGACATTATGAGGACGTCTCTTTTTGATACACATGTAAAATATAGAAAGCACGAGGAAATCCCCGTGTTTGCACACTTTGTCACGTATTGCTCGGTTTGTACTCTCTGTATCACAAAGACAGTTTCCATCTTATTTATGTAAATATAGCAGTAGTTAATTAAAAAAGATTAGGGGGATATGGGGTCCATATGTTGAGGTTTTTTTTCGAATGTTCCTACAAATAAATGGAAAGCTCAGAATTCATAAATTAAAATCGTCTCTCATGGTCAATTTCTAGGTGAAGGTCACAATATTAAGCAAATCTAGCTGTATATGTGTTATTCTTTTTAAACATCATCACCTAACTTGAAACATGAATGTGAAATCGTGGTATGTCAATGGGTTGTGTTTAGATTTATGGTTATAACGCTACTTTCAGCAGTAGTTCAGCTATATGGTGACGGCCATTTGTATTGTTAAAGAACATTGTAGTACCTGTAAAAAACATTGATCTTACGGTCGCAAGTCACAAACAAACATTATCACATGATGTTGGATGGAACACACCTCGACATGAACGGGGTTCGAACTCACAATTTTGGTTTTGATAAGCATGGATTACACAGATGGCTCCTCAGAACGGCAATTGATTCTTAAGATACGCTATATCGTTATGATACATTTCGTCAAGCCCAGGCATCATGTTACTGGCCGCGAAAATTTTTATAATTCTTATTTTCATGATGAGGTTATTTATTTGAATGAAGGTTTTCGGCAGGACCCAACGCAGGCACTACACCCAATTTTAACTTTTAACCCCCTTATTTCCTAAATATACGTATAGAGCGAACGACATGTAAGTAGACTGCATGGCTATGAAAACGAACGCGTAAAGCAAAAAAAAGTGATAAAATAAAGTTATTGACTATAAATATGTAAGTAAAGAGTAAAAAAGGGGGAGGGTCGGAGGGTCCATGCCATACGCACCTGTAATCAAATCTAGACAAATCGTCTTCAATTTGTTTTACCTTCTTATGTATATTTAGCTATAATATTGTGTTTTTATATAAATAGAAATGTATATTATCAAGTAAATTTCCTCAGATCTAAATATTGTTAAACGGTTTATCGTAACACAATTTAAAAAAAGACATGAATGGATTCCCAATGCAAAATATTTTATAATCTCAGACTTTAATAATAGAAAGCTAAAAACCCGATCTTTCTACATGGAGTACTTACTGAGTACGATGTGTAAATAAAGTGCGTTTGCACCTGTAAAAACAAATCGATGACACTATTTCTATTACTTCCGGTAAAAATTGATTAAACATATGTGACGTCACAAGAGTGTATTAACATGGCCGACATGTATCGATCGAACGAAGCTGAACTAGAAAGGAACAATTACAACGAAGAGGAGTCGGATGATGATGCCGATTTGGATTTGTTGTGCAGCTCAAGTTCCCATGAAGCGAGGGAAGACGAGGAAAATGAAAATAATAATGCAGGCGGTGGTGTAACTCCGTACCAATTTGAGCCATACGCAAGTGACAATGCTTCAAGTTCATCATCAGAAGACAGTAATTCAGAAAACTCGGACCAAAGGCTTTATGAAACGGACTGGTAATTAAAATTGACTACCATTAATTTATCATATCCTGCCGTAAGCATTCACTAGAGTGCATTGTACACACTGTAATATTATATCTGGCATCAAGAAAAAAAAGGTCTTTCCTAGAATGTTAGAAGCTTCAATCCATTTCACAGTACCACTACCAGTATTTGGTTTTTTCCCTTAATTTCAGACACTTCATGCCCTAACACATTAAGATTATCATTTCACCCTCATCTAATGCTACCTGCCGTTTTTCTAGGCACAAACTTGAAAGTGATTTCATAAGGGAGCAAGCTGTTAACCATTTGATTTTTATTGTGGGGAGAATATTGCATTCTAACTTTTTTTCCCCAACAATTCTTCGTGTCTCTTTGTGCAATTTTTTTTTCCAATTTATACCGTTATACTGCATTTTTCCCATGAATTCTATCCTGCCTTTTTTCACTCAAGAGTCCAATCCACAATTTATTTTTCCACCAATTTTCGGAGTCTGGATTTTTTTTCTTCCCCAACACCCACTCAAAAATCAAATGGTTGTTCCCTAAACTTGATATACTACCAATTCCCTTTCTAAATCCTGCCCTCCCCTCCCCCTCTTCATGACAATACTGCACACTTGTGCGACATGTACTGTTTCCAGTACCAGACAAATGTAATCAGCACTGTTGTCATTTCCTCTCAAAAGACAAAACTTACCTGTAGTTAAATGGCTTTTAGAAATGGAATACATGTACATAAAATTCATGACAGAAAATGTACTCTTTGTTCAAAAATTTGACTGCAATAAAGCTTTGTCCCATTACAAACTAGAACTAGCTAGAGATTATATGAAGCATGTAAATATGCAAGAAATGATTAACTTGATTAATTATTTCCAACAATGTGCTTGCTTTCTATCTTGGCATTTTCTGCTCATAATTTGTATGACATGAAAACAACTTAAAACAATTTATTTATGAGAAATCAGATTTCCTGTACATAACACATATGAAAAACTGAAACTAACCATGACTTATTTTTACCAAAATACAAACAGAACATGTCTTCCAACCATGTATTGTATTGTTTTCTACTTCACAGGTGTCAGTGTAGTCACTGTGTTGTGATGGCAACAGGTATAGAGTGTGTTTCTTGTCAGGAGATAACAAGAGTCACATATATGATAGGGGAACTTGAGATAGAACAAGAGCTGAAGTGTATCAGTGAACATCTAGGTTTTGAGCCAGTTTGCCTGAACACATATATCTTACAAACTGCCTATTACCAGTACAGACAGCAGTATAGCTTGGAAGTGGAAGATTCAAATGAGTATGTGTAAATTAAAACAAATAAACTGCTATGATTGTATAATGTATTTTTTACAAAATGCAGCATCTTAAGATAAAATAAACAAATATAAAAAATAATATCAAATAAATTTTATCAGAGTTTTATGTACATGTAGCTACATTGTACATCAGGTATTTCAACCTTTCAACTTGCAAAAAAATATGTTTATGTAAACAGACAAATAAATATATAATATATATTTTCAAAAAATGCAAGAGACGGACAAACTTGCACTTTGTAGGTCAGATCTTTTACTTCTACAATGTTTTCAAAGTAATAAAAAAAGAAAGACAAACAGACAAACAAATTGAGACCAGAAAATTTATTATGTGTTTTTCTGAGGTCAGAATATTTTCCTATTATTTGTTTTTTCTATTGATTTTTTGGGATTTTTGGTGTTTTAAGGTCACGTTCAACAATATTGCAGCTATATCATGGCGACCAGTTTTAGTGGTGGAGGAAGGCAGAGTTCCCGGAGAGAACCATCGATCATGGGCAAGCAACTGGTAAACTTGTTCACTGGTAGTTGCAAGACGAGTGCACCCTTTTTTGTAATTTAAAAAACGTGGGCGAACCCACGCCGTATAGGTGATAGGCTTGTATGTACGAGTTGTTAGATCCAACGACCTAACTCATTGAGCCACCTGGAATCCTTGTTTATTCTATTGAAACTAACCTATAAGTAGTAACATAATATGGATATAATCGGATATGTGTATTTAAGATGATTCTAAAAGTTGGTAACTATTAAAATAATAAGATAATATAATGTCTATGTAGATCAGATGTTGAGCCTAATATGTTTCAAAGATTAACCAAGTACTTTTTTTACAGCAAGTACAGATATACTGCATACAGACAATTTGTCAGATGGATCTGGGGATATTTAGGGAAGAAAATACGAGTGGTTATTCCATCTTGTATAGTGCAAAAGATCAGACATCAATATCCAAATATAAATGGAATTTACACAGGATTTAATCCACCTTAAGTTAAAGCGAATCAGACATGTGCATTAATAGTGGTTCATTTATCAAATATCAATGATTGGTCTTTGTTATTACGAGACGTCAACTGTTTCACGGCATCTTCCTTGTTGGGTCTTTCAAATGAGCTACAAAGTGGAGGTGGGGCCTGGACTAATGGTGGAACTTCGTTAACAGTCATGTGACATTTCTCTGCAAGAGCCACAACTTCATCCATTAACTGCTGAACATATCCTAAAATAATTGAAGACAACAAATAACTCATGTTTAATATCAGTTTTATGTTCCAAGACACATTAATTCTTATAGCACAGTTTTTTTCACATTGATCCAGTACCTAATTATGACCGGACTCTTATTAATTAATTTTCACTTTCTTTGTTTTTTTTTGTATACTTAACTATTTTATTTGCATTGTGACAAATTGACAATTGTTTATGAAAAGGAAATACATTTTCTTGGAATGTAATAAAAAAAGATTCGTAGAGTACTTGTGTAAAACATAAATTGTCTTTGAATGAAACTCTTCAACATTTATTAGATCACTCCTTTCAATTACTGTAAATTCAGAAATAAATGTATGGATTATTATTGCAAATTTTCGACAAATTACGATAATGCGAGATTAATAAATGTGATGATTCCTGCACATGCTATAGTACAATATTGCCAGCACAAATAAACTGTGAGTTTTAAAAATTGTAATCTCAAGTCTGTCGCATTTTTCGCATAAATAAAAACATTGCATTCATTTCTGAATTTACACTAGTACTTACCATAAGTACAGTCAACTTTAACTTCTCGCACAGTATAACCTCCTTTCTTGAACTTGGGAAAAACAATGGAGTAATGCTTGTTTCCAGCCTTTGTAACCGCTTGGTCTCTCATTCCATTTTCATTAAAATGAAGAGCAGCTAAGGTTATTCTACAAAACATCAATACTTTGCTTTTCAGTAAACTGTAAATTTGTATGTTTTGATAAAGATTATTGGGTTATACAATCTCTGCAGCCATATTTCACATAAAAGAGAAAAAAAAATAAAATGGTCAATTCTATAAATTCTTATAGCAGAAGTGTTCAAGTCATCTTAGTCAGAGTGATATATAACAATAATTATGCTTTTGTGGAGGACGTCTTATGTATACAGTATATTGTTCATATATTTTTTGGAAAAAAGTCCTCTGTTGCTCACCTGAGTCACCAAAGTTTGGTTTCCATTGGTTCTGTGGTTTAAAAAAAATATATCTAAGTCCCACAAAAATAAATGTCCTGAAGTAGTGGCTGTCTATGACATCTTATCAGCATAACTTTGAAGGGAACATCCAATGAACATTCCTGATAATTTTAGTTTCAATTGTCCTAGTGGTTTCAGAGACAAAAATTGAAATTTGAAAGCAAACAGACAATAATGGATGCCCTGTGATGACAATAGCACACATTACCCTTAGGGTCAGGTGAGCTGAAAAACAAAGAATCAAGAGGAATGTAATACCTGCTAAGCATCCCATGGTAAGATAATCCAATCATCTTAGGTGCAAAATGGTTGATGACAGCATAGTTATATTACTAAAACTGCTGGCATTCAACAATTGATACGTAATGATCATACAAACAAAATTTTCTCTTCAGGTGTAATTCATTTCATAATTTATGATTATCATGTCTTCTACTTTCATGGGACCCGGGTGTCTCAATGAGTTAGATCATTGGATCTAATAGCTCATACAAGCCAATCACCAATATGGTATGGGTTCCGGCTTCCTCCACCACTGTGGGGCCCGGTTGGCTCAATGAGTTAGGTCGCTGGATCTAACAACTCATACAAGCCTATCACCAATACGGTGTGGGTTCGCGCCCGGCTTTGTAAAATTAGAAAAAAGGGTTCACTCGACTCGCAGCCGCAAGTGATAAAGTTTACCAGTTGCTTGCCCATGGTCGGTGGTTCTCTCCGGGTACTCCGACTTCCTCCACCACTAAAGCTGGTCGCCATGATATAGTTGAAATATTGTTGAAAGTGGCGTTAAACACCAAAAATCAAATCAAATCCTCCACCACTAAAACTGGTCGCCATGATATAGCTGAAAGTGGCGTTAAAACACGCAAAATCAAATCATCTACTTTCATATTTATGGAATTTTTTCTGTATTTATTTACCTGGTTTCAGCCATTATTTTGTGTTTTTATCGTCCCTCTAAAGAACCATGCTGGCAATGCATGAAGAGATCACCATCATGGGAATGTATATTTTGCATATGATTCCCAACTGATTACCATTTTTCTAACATCAGCTGACCATTGCCGTCTGGGGTTGAAGCTGCCACCCAGTAAAGATGATTGCACATACTTTTTATCCATGGCTGTAAGTCCTCGCACTGCTTTTCTTTTGAAAGGCTGGTCAGTTTCTTTTTGAGTCCTGAAATATCATTTGATTCTTTACTTCTTTTCGCAATTTCTCTTGGTAAAGCAAACAAACAAGGTAAATAACCTGGTTTCAATCAAATGTCTTTATTTAGAAACAACATTTCTAAGAGCAAGTATAATTATTAACTTTATTTCATAATTAGATGTACAAATGTATATACAAATGAACAAAGAGAACTCTTTTAAAAGTTTATACTTCTTGTAGTGTCTTGTTTACTTGTCTTTGTATCGACTTCAGGAATCAAATCCAACTCAATTTATTTTTATCGTTTGTGTCTCATTGACAATCATACCATTATTCCATATCTCCTTTTTTATTACAAAATTTGAACAAAATACAGGGTTTAATTAAGCTGTTTAAATGTGCAATAATGTACGTTTCGCAACATGCCAGACATCAAAGTGATGGACTGTGTCTGGCATTTCCTCTCTAATGTATTTCACAAGCTGAATATGTCTGTCCGTCACCATTTCACCTATTTCCAAATTGTTCCTTTTAAAAAAGTCAATGCTCCTGATAAATCCTTCTTTTTCCATGTGGAAGCTCCCTTTTACCTCATTACTCTGCAAAACAATAGAATGGTTTATCCATTTATTTAATATCATTTTAATCTTTCGGTAACTTATATTCATGCTTTAATATACCCCCGTTCCGCCGGAGGAGGGGGTATACTGTTTTACCTCTGTCCTTCCGTCCGTCCCAAGATAGTTTTCATCGCATTTTGCGAGGGTATAATAAGTGAGCATTAGCTAACAGTTCATCTTGTTTTCTTTTATTTCACCATCTTTTTAAAACTGGGTGTTCACTAATAGAAACATTAAGCATTACTAAGGAGAGATAACTACATTGTATAATTTCATTCAATGTTTTTGGAATGAACTATTCTGTGATTGATGTTCTTCGTCTTTATATGTTGTTTTGAAATCCATTAATACAACTCTTGAAGGTTATGATAATGGAAGAAAAAGGATTAATTGAACATTAAGTTTTTATAAGTATTTAAATATCTTACTTGTACCAACTGAATATTAACTACAAGCATAAAATCTAAATCCAACATCCCATAACTTCCAAACTTGGCGGAATGCCCTGGCGTATTCGCTCGACCATCACCTCCTAATATTAGTGGTGGCCCCTTTTGTACCATTTGTCTTATGTACCGATCCTGAAACTGCTTCCAGGCAGAAGAAATTGACGGCTGAAGATAGAACCTCTGGTGTTTTTGAAATGTACATGACGAAATTGCTACAACATTCATGTGGTCGAAAAATCTCAATACCTTACTAGGAATGGAACCTGTAAAACACAAGTTTATGCATCATAAATGAATAATATCTATCTTACGTGATTATCAATTCACCATTTCAGAATGTAATGCATTCAGGAGATTTTGCTTTTTGAGCTACAGAATATGTAAATAATGTAACATATTTTGCTGAAAACAATTGTTTTTGCATTAGATTTTGAAAAAAAAAAAATCATTAAAAATATACATAAATCAAAAAAACTCCAAAAATGCTGCAACTGCTATTTTTATTTGAAATCTGAACCCTTGATTATTACATCCTACTTATTAATATGGTGAAAGACATGAAAAAGCTCGGTTATACAAATACACATTCTACATGTTTATGGATTATGTAATGAGTAAACACAAACCTGAAAACAGAATTGCTGCAGACATCAACAGATTTCCTGCTGGAACTGCTCCAATACTTGGTTGACTGTCCCAAATTCTGCTAAATCCACAGATTCCACAGGATTGGTGAATTTTCACCATAGATCCAACAATTTGCTTGATATCTGCTAAGGATGGAGATGAACAAGAGTGACAGGTCTTGAATAAATCAAGCAGCTGACTCTCAAACACAATATATTTTCTCTGTGTTGCTGGTGTACAGTTTGTTTCTCCATATCTGAAATAGATAACCAAACTTGAAAGGTGAAATCTGCCAAAAGGTTATTGCTAAATAAATGTATGATTGTCTAGTTTGCACAGCTAGTGAATAATATACAATTATTGCACTTCATTGAGTGCAATATGATGTGTTATGGAGTACTGAAAAGCAATATTGACCAAGACCGAAGTCAATATTGTTTTTCAGTGCGCCATAACACATCATATTGCACGAAATGAAGTGCTATAATTGTTTTATTACATTTAACATTCCCATTTCTTTTTGCGTACTGGGTCGATTTTTAAGGATTGTTTGTTGATTTTTCTTAAAATTCAAAAGCACAATAAGCTGATTCATTTAATATCATAGATACTTGTACAAATTAAGTCCGTACAAATTTATATTACTAATTCGATGTGTACAAATTTATATTTGCATTATGCTTGCGCTTGTAAAACTTCTGTACCACATTCTGTTTGTGTTTGTGTGACGTCATTGCAAGGGACGTAGAAAACGTTTGGCTAGTAAATTTTAAAATTATACCGGGATTTTGCTCACCGCTAAATAGATCGTTCAAAATGAAATCCTGCCTAGCATTATGACAATTTATCACCAAAAACAAATCATATGGTATTATAATACTGTATAAAACTATCAATATAATAAATCATTTAATTACCTTTATAAAAAATGTTCAATGTTAATACGACATTGTCAATTTTGAATCAACTTTTCATTCCGTGAAAAATTCACATTTTCCATGGATGAAGAAGAAAATGTTTGAATGAAATGTACATTGTAATATTACCATTATTAAATTATAAATTTGAAATTGGCAGTATGAATTTCTTACCTTTCATCATCTGATAAATCAGAGCTGTGTTCCTCCTCATAATCAGGATTGTAGTCCAAATCAGCACTGTGATCATCAGTTTTTCTTTCATCAACATCCATCGTTTCATCTTTCTCCTGTTTGTAAGTTGTTTTCCTGGAAGCTTGTTTGTGTTCTAATGGTATTGAAGAATCGAGATAACTGTTACACTGTATCCCTTTGCTGACAGCTTTTGACTTTGGTGCATCTTTTAGATCCACTTGTATCACTGAAATGGAATTAACACCAAGTGCAAATAATCTGATAATCCTGCAATATGAGTGGATATTAAAATTTGTTTTTATACCTGGTGACAATACCTTTCTGGGAAA
>MJUT01039821.1:273886-302268 GCA_002080005.1 Gigantidas platifrons
TTTACATGTGTCTCTCTCTGTGCTCTTATTATCCAAATGAACACGGGGTCACTTCTAGCATTAAGATATATACAGACGTGATTTGGAATTGGTCGATTATCGCAACTTTCAAATATATGATTGTGTCGTAAATTTTACACCACAAAATGTTAATTGGTAGTGATTGCAAAGGCTACGTTATTTCATTATGAGATGTTTCTACCAGACCAGGTATCTTTTTAATTGCCGAGACAATTTTTCAAATTCTTATTGTAATGATGCTGTACTTTATATGAATGGAGGTATCTTCCAGGATCCAACGGAGCCACTACACCCAACTTTACATTCACCCCTTTCTCTTTAATATACGTACAGTGGGAACGGACATGCATGCTGCTGTTACCATAAAACTGCATGGATATGGAAATGAACACGCAGAATAAAAGAAATAGATGAAACAATAATGAATTTTACTTAAAATAAACATGTGAACAAATAGTAAAAAAGGGGGTCCATGTTAATAGCGCCAGTGATAAAATACAGACAACACATTTTAACTTTTCTACCAACTTTTGTATATTTTAATAAGTTATTGTCGAATTTTGATAAAAATAATACGTAAATATCATAAGATCCAAATATTGTTGAACGGTTTATCGTAACATAATTTAAATGTCCTTACTTTTAATATCGGGTAATGTTATTTATATATTTTCGACAATGGATACTAAACTAATTGGAAAAACCTGTTCTATATTTTGTCTGAAAATTCCCCTTAATATGTCATTGACTGATCAGTAACATTTAATGCTTTGTACATATGGTCAATTAATCAATATATAAAACATAAAGGCCCTATGCATAGATATTGCTTATGGTTTATCAAGTCCACTTGAGCGTCGTCTAATAAAATGTATATTATTTATTTGCTGTCGCAATTTGCTAGAATTTTATGCGATTTGTTTTCAAACAATATAAACATATGTTTACATTATGTCACGGAATATGGTAACTTACAATTAATCGTGATTTAAGTACCCCCTCCCCCTTTTCGATAATGTGAAATGTCAGGAACATAAACAATATTAATGAGATCACAGAGAATACAAGTTTCCCCATTTCTCCAATTCAAGTAGGAAAACAGTTACTCTTCCCGTTTTTTGGAATATGTCACACAAAATAGTTCATAAACATACTGTATGATACAGTTCCCCTCTTTTTGATACACATTGTCTAGGACAGCAACATATGGTATGCATGATAAAGTTTCCATCTTTCTGACACACAAAATATAGAACATTAACATGATGTACTTATGATACAGTTTCCCGCATTCTGCTACATGAAATTTAGAGCACAAACATATTGCATGCATAACACAGTTTCCCTCTTTCTGATACTCACGATCTAGAACATCAACATATTGGAGGTATGATACATTTTCCCTCTTTGTGATAAACAATATCTAGATAATAAATAGACTGTAGATATGATACAATTTCCCCCTTTCTAATGCATAAAATCTAGATCATAAACATAGGTAGGTATGATGCAGTTCCCCTCTTTTTGATCCATAAAATCTAGAACATAAATATACTATATTTGTGATCCAGTTTTCCTTTGTCTGATACACAAAATTAGATCATAAACATTTGGTAGGCATGATACAGTTTCCCTCTTGCTGATACACACATTCTTGCACATAAACATACTCTATGTATGACACCGTTTCTTTTTTTTCTGATACACTAATTCTAGATCATAAGCTTACTGTAGGTATTATACAGTTTCCTTTTTTCTGATGCACAAAGTCTAGAATATAAACATATTGTAGGTATGTCACAGTTTCCCTCTTTCTGATACCAAACGTCTAAAACATAAACATATTGTAGATATGATACAGTTCCATCTTTATGATACACAAATTCTAGAACATAAATGTATTGTAGGTATGATACAGCCTCCCTTGTTTGATACACAAAGTCTAGACCATAAATATATTGTAGGTATGATACAACTTCCCTCTTTCTGATACACAAAGTCAAGAACATCAACATATTGTAGGTATGATGCAGTTTCCCTCCTTATGATATACAAATTCTAGAACATGAACATATTGTAGGTATGATACAGTTTCCTCCTTTCTGATACACAAAGTCTAGAACATAAACATACTCTATGTATGATACAGTTTTCCTCTTTCTGATACACATAACTTAGATGATACATATAGTGTATGAATGATACAGCTTCATTTTTTCACATACACAAATTCTAGAACATAAATATATTGTAGATATGACACAGCTTCCCTCTTTCTGATACACAAAATTAGATCATAAACATTTGGTAGGTATGATACACTTTCCCTCTTTCTGATACACAAAGTCTAAAACATAAACATATTGTAGGTATGATACAGCTACCCGTTTTTTGATACATAAAGTCTAGAACATAAATATATTGTAGGTATGATGCAGTTTCTATCTTTCTGATACACAACATCTAGATCATAAATAAAGTGTAGGAATAATACAGTTTCATTCTTTCAGATACACAAATTCTAGAACTTAAATATATTGTAGGTATGATACAATTTACCTCTTTCTGATACACAAAGTATAGAACATAAACATATTATAGGTATGATACAGTTTCCCTCTTTCTGATACACAAAGTCTAGAACATAAATATATTGTAGGTATGATACAGCTTCCCTCTTTCTGATACACAAAGTCTAGAACATAAACATATTGTAGGTATGATACAGCTTCCCTCTTTCTGATACACAAAGTCTAGAACATAAACATATTGTAGGTATGATGCAGTTTCCCCCTTTCTGATACACCAAGCCTAGAATATAAACATACTGTAGGAATGACACAGTTTCACTCTTTCTGATACACAAAGTCTAGAACATGAAAATATTGTAGGTATGATACAGTGTCCCTCTTTATGATACACAAATTCTTGAACATACATATATTGCAGGTGTGATACAGCTTCCCTCTTTGTGGTACACACATTCTAGAACATAAATATATTGTAGGTATGATACAGCTTCGTTCTTTCTGGTACACAAAGTCTAGGACATACACATATTGTAGGTATGATACAGTTTCCCTCTTTCTGATACACAAAGTCTAGAACATAAACATACTGTAAGTATTATACAGTTTTCCTCTTTCTGATACACAAACGTCTAGAACATAAACATACTCTATGTATGATACAGTTTCCCTCTTTCTGATACACAAAATCTAGATCATAAACATACTGGATGACAATTTCTATCTATCTATGATTTGTTTTGATAATGATGTTGAGAAATTTTTCTTGATAGTGCCTTATTCGTTATGCCCATATGAATCTAAATTATACGATTTTTGTCGATTTATTTTCTTTATTTAAAAAAATATTGAGCATCAAGTCCTTGTACCGTTTCTTGTGTTGACCAGTATACAATCAGACTATTATGTTAGCGATGACATGTCAACCAGAGCTGCCTTCATGTCAAATACCCCGAATGGTCTTCCATTTCTTTGTAGATAATATATGATCAGGTGCTATTAACGAGGCGATTACCGCAACATTTGTAATTTGTCGGTCAAGCTGAGATCGAAGGAAATATATGATTTTATCGAAAAATTTAGTTTTATATGAGAGTACATACTATTATGTATCAATAATTTATCTTTACAGTTAAGTCATTTATATCTACAATTCTTGATCTAGTTAAACTGTTGTTTTTAAAAAATTTTTAAATGATAAAGCTACTATTGATAGAATTCAAAATAATCTCTAAAAACCAAATGTTGGCAATTAGGATTTTTGCACTGTAATGCACAAATGGTAGTTTTATTTAATTATAAATTTACATACATTTATTATTTTTCTAAATACTATATGTTATACATGTATTTGATTAAAATAATGAACACGCAGGGGAGATAATGGAATGTCGTAATTGTATCAGTGTCTATCGAATACATGTTAAACTCTCTTATATTCCCTGATATGGGTGGAAGTGTTTACAGGGCAGTTAACTGGTCCGTTATTTGAGTGGTACGAACATGTTTTCACAGTGAATAATACAAAGGTAAAGACATTTACTTATTATAAACATCACGTATTGATGATAAATTTTATTTTTCTAAACTTTTACAAGAATTATAATTTTTACAACATTGTAGGTAATGGTAAAAGTGAAACAAATGTTTTTCTTAAAAAGTGTAAAGCATAATAATTAGTTTATTTCTATCTTATATTTACTTAAAACAGTGTATTTTTAATTTTATATAATAAAATCTTAAAACAAGAAGAGAAAATACAAATAACATTGATCAATATTTTGTCCTAGATATAAGACATACTATTTACGGTACAATAATCAGAATGTTGCTGGGTGGGTTTTCCAATAATAACTTTAAACACTAAATACAAATGTTAAATGGTCCACCCCCTCAATAATCAATTGCTTGTGTCATTAAAAGCCGATATTTATTATCATTAATCACATTTTGTATTACAGAATACAATATAAATAATTTTCTACAATGGTGAAATTGCTTGCAGAGCTGGCTGTTACATGATTTCTTAGTGCTTCGTGTCAGTACCAAATGTAAGGATAAATAACAAAGCTGAAATATAAAATACCACCCCTTCCCCACTCTCCACAGGCCCCAGAGTACCTGTGGTAAGTCAGGAAAATGAACGGTTGTGTATATGTCTGTTAGGAATATCGAATTTGCCTCTTTCTAAAATTGTTCTATTTGATTGTGGAACTTTTCCTACAATGTGATATTTATTTGATTTTCATTTTATTGTAGTTTATGAAAAAACAATTATGATGGTGTACCTCTTACTTCTTCTGACATCTGAGTTGACATCGCAATACTTAACAAAGTATGGTTGTGATTCGTCTTCCGTAATTAAAATCGTCAATGTGAAATACAACCGTTTTGATATCAAATGGTGACGTGTTTCAACTTCATTTAAAATACATTTTTAAATTCTTTCAAACTGGTATATTACGTACTCGACTTTTTTTTATAACAATACAATTCCACTCAGGTGTGTATTTTTTCCTGTTCCAGTTAAAGGCCTTTATCAAACAGAATTAAACAGCTTACACGTAATGCAGCAAGGTCGTATATAAACCACATAATGATATTTCTGTTTTAGCAAGTAGGATACACATGATATCTGTATTTTAATTTTTTATCGATCGACAGTTCAGAGAGGGGTGTGGCTAGAAAAACACTCGTGTTGAATATTATCTGTCAATAAAGAGAATGTAATCACTTTTTGAATTTGCTTGGTTATGTTACCACATAGCGATATTTCTGCTATTCACACGTTTTTTTTTTCTTCGTTTTCGTTTTTTTGGGGGGCAGGGAGTGTCGCTAATACGATATATTAATTGCAAACCCCTATTGCATTTTCCTGCTTTGGCTGGAACGGCGTGCCCCTTTTCATGTTATGTATCTCAATAATAAAAAACGTAGATATCAAGTTTATTGAATAACGAATAACTGTTCTCAAGTGCGCTCAAAATCGAAAGATTGGAAAACCAAATGATTTAAAGCTTTGTGAGCAATAAATTCAAGGGTCCTAAACCGGAGGATAGCCAACATCGGCTTAGGTCACCTATGCCTCAGGGGGACCTTAGTTTTAATAATAATTATATCATTTAGGAACAACAGATTTCAGTCATGAATATATCTAATAAACCATATAGTCCACCAGCAGATGTATCGACCCAGTGATAGTAATGAAAACGTAGATATCAAATTTAATGCACACGACACGTTTGTCGACTAACCTTCATCAGGTACACTCAAAATCGAAAGATTGAAAAGCCACATAACTTAATTTTTTTTAGAGCAATAAAACCAAAGGGTTTAAACAGAATAGCCATAATTGGCTATGGTCAACTATGCCTGATTTAGGAGAACCTCATCTTTACTAATAATTACATTAATTAGGAACGGTAAATGTCAGTATTAAATATATCTAATAAATATGCCAGTGCTAAAACACTGGATACATGACAGCGGATACCGTCTGTGAATAATAGTCCACCAGCAGAGGTATCGACCCAGTGATAGTAATGAAAATTTAGATATCAAATTTAATGTATGCGACGCGTTTCTGTATTAACCTTCATTAGGTACACTCAAAATCGAAAGATTGCAAAGTTAAATAATTTAACGTTTTCGGAACAATAAAACCAAAGGGCTTAAACAGGAGGACTAAAATCGGCGATGATCAACTATGTCTGAGGGATTGAAACCTTAGTTTTATTAATCATTACATTATTTAGGAACTGTAAATGTCAGTAATAAATATATCTATTACAACATGCCATTGACGAAGCACAGACTACTGGGCGGATGATACCGTCTGGGTCTAATAGTCCAGCAGCATAGGTTTCGACCCAGTGATAGTAATAAAAACGTAGATATCAAATTTAGTCCACACGACGCGTTTCTGGATTAACCTTCATCAGGTACGCTCAAAATCGAAAGAGTGGAAGGCTAAATAATTTAAAGTTTTGGGAGCAACAAACCAAAAGCCCTAAACATCATAGCCCAAAAAAGATTATTGTAATTTTTAAATGTGAAACCAAATGACCCCTATTTGTTAAAACTTGAATCTTTGAACACAGTGATCATTAACATCAAAATATAATTTAAGGTTTATTGTCCTAAATATAATAAGATAAGATTGGTCTTATTAGATTCCATTCATACCAGACAAATAACAATGTTGACTATAATACTGTGATAATACTACGTGATGATTGCCGTATTGGCCTAGTTATTGGTCTGAAAGTATTTGTATTAGTTTGATATGATATATTTATTAACTAACCATAAAATATTGTCTTTTGTGTTTTTATCCTTCCAATTTAGAGAGTCCAACATTTGAATAAATTCCCAACAATAACGGGTTTGGATTGTTTTTGCATAGATACTAATTTGTAAATGACTTTCTGATTTCATTTTCTCTTGCGAAGAAACGATTTGTTTATCTTCTTTTTCATTTTATCTAATCAGACGACAGTAACATACAGTCTCTATTTTATCGTTGATACGCAAGTAAAATCTAGAGAGTATCGAGAACACCAATATTGGAATGTCGAGAAAAAAAACGTATTATTCGAGTTGTACTATCTGTATCACAAAGACAGTCTTCATCTTATTTATGTAAATATAACAGTAGTTAATTAATAAAGATGTATTATTACATTGAAATAATAACTGTGGGATATATACTCCACATGTCGTTACATTTTGAATGTTACTACACAAAAATGGAAAGTTAAGAATTTATTAATTAAAATCGTGTTTTTCGTCGTAAATTTTCGTTCTTATACGGCGATCACTGTCAATTTCTATGATAAGGTCAAAGTATAAAGCAGACCTAGTTGTATATGTGATATCCTTTATAAACAATCAACACACTTGAACATGAAGGTGAAATCGTAGGATCGCGTTTGCTTCTCTAGATTTGTCTTAATTTCTGCCTCATAATGGTACAAGTGCGGTTAATCGTAGTTGAGTATATACATGTATGCATTACTAGTACATGATTGTCATCTTAACTTGATACGTATGCTAAGCATGTTGTCTCTGTAGACTTTGTTAGTCAATTGTGCACTTTATTTATTACTTCATCTCCTTTTATTTTATTTAGGAGATAACTACATGTATATTGTATTTTGAAAATTTCACGGTATCAATTGGAGATTTGATGGTGGCAATTGAGTATACTGGCGTATAGATGTGCATTGCCGCAATATTGACAAGATGACGTATGCGGTAATCAGCTAACATTCTAAAAATATATTGTGCTATTTCAACCGTGGAATTGATACCGTAAAACTAACAGCATTAAATTCACAATTGATGTCGTGAAATTTTCAGATACAATACAGTTATCTCAATTATAATGTAATCACGTGCATTGCTACATTGTTGACAGGATGACGTAAGCGATAATCGGCTAAAATTCTAAAGATATCTCGTGATATTTCAAACGTGGAATTGATACCGTTAAAATTAATTACATCATTGTTCAATCATAAACCAAGAATATTAAAGAACTATATTATAATTAAGGTGTTCACGTCCATGTCTATATAATTGTTTGATAACATCAGTTTGTATCTGTCCCCCTCTCTGCTTTTATTATTCAAATGAACACCGGGGTCACTTCTAGTATTAATGTATATACAGACATATTAGATTGTTACAGTCTTCAAATATATGATTGGGTCATAAATTGTTCACCACAAGATGTCAGTTGGTAGTGATTGTTAAGCTACGTTATTTCAGATGAGATGATATGAGATGTTTTTAGCAGACCAGGCATCATACTTCTTCCAGATAGGGCATATTTTTAATTGCCAAGACAATTTTTCAAATTCTTATTTTAATGATGAGTTACTTTATATGAATGGAGGGTTATTGCAGTATCCAACAGAACCACTACACCCAACTTTACATTTATCCCCCTTTTTTTAATAGACGTACAGTGTGTGCTGCTTTTACCATAAGACTGCATGGGTATGGAAACGGACATGCAGAGCAAAAGAAATAGATGAAATAATAAAGAATTGTATTTACAATAAACATGTAAACAAATAGTAAAAAGGGTGGTCCATGCTATAAGCGCCTGTAATAAAACACAGACAAAAATCCTAACTTGTTTATACTCTCATGTATCTTTTGCTATAATATTGTCGATGTTTGATAAACATATGAAATGAATATTAATACGTACATTTCCTAAGATGTAAATATTGTTGAACGGTTTATCTTAACACAATTTAAATGTCCTTACAATAAATGTCGGGTAATGTTATTTATATATTTTCGACAACGGATACGTGATTGTGGCATAGGCAAAATATACTAGATAAGTGTTTCTAAATTAAAAATAAGAATATTATGTAGTTAATCAAAGTAAATTATCTTAATACTGATCAGTAACATTTAATGTTTTGTACATATGGTCTTAATCTAAATAACAACATTAAGGATCTATAAATATATATTTTATAATGGTATATCAAATCAACTTGAACGCTGTCTTATACAGTGTATATTATTTATTTACTGTACCAATTTTTAGGGATTTGTTTTCATTCAATATAAAAATGTTTTAACATTATGTCAAGGAATATGACACCTTACAATTAATCGTGGGTTCATACTAACAAAACCCGCCACCACAATGACAAGCTTCATATATAATACAATTTCCTCTATTTCTACAATATCATATCGGAAAGCAATACCTTTTATTTTTCTTTATTTTTATGATACATTTTTCCCCTTCCTGATACACCAAATCTACAACATTAATATATTGTAGGTATGAAACAGTTTCACTCTTTCTGATACACGAAATCTAGAACATAAACATTTTGTAGGTATGATACAGTTCCCCTCTTTCTGATACAAAAAATCTAGAACATAAACATACTGTAGGTATGATGCAGTTCTACTATTTCCGATACACAAAATCTAGATCATAAATATATTGTAGGTATGATACAGTTCCCCTCTTTCGGATACACAAAATGTAGAACATAAAAATACTGTAGGTATGGTACATTTTCAATCTTTCTGATACACAAAATCTAGATCATAAATATACTGTAGGTATGAGACAGTTTCCTTCTTTCTGCTACTGAAAATCTAGATCATATGCATACAGTACGTTCAATACAGTTTCCCTCTTTCTGATTCACAATGTCCAGGTCATAAAAATGCTGCATGTGTGATAGTTTCCATCTGTCCGATACATAAACTCTAGATCATAAACATATTGTAGGCAGTGTACAGCTTCCCCCTTTCTGATACACAAAGTCTAGCACATAAACATATTGTAGATATGGTACAGTTTCCCTCTTTATAATAAATAAAATCGAGATCAAAAACATACTGTAGGTATGGTACATTTTCAATCTTTCTGATACACAAAATCTAGAGCATAAATATACTGTAGGTATGAGACACTTTCCTTCTTTCTGCTACTGAAAATCTAGATCATATGCATACAGTACGTTCAATACAGTCTCCCTCTTTCAGATTCACAATGTTCAGGTCATAAAAATGCTGCATGTGTGATAGTTTCCATCTTTCTGATACACAAAATCTAGAACATAAACATAGTGTAGATATGATACAGTTTCCCTCTCTCTAATGCACAAAATCTAGAACATAAACATATTGTAAGTACATGATGCAGTTTCCCTCTTTCCGATACATAAAATCTAGATCATAAACATATTGTAGGCATTGTACAGCTTCCCTCTTTCTGATACACAAAGTCTAGCACATAAACTTGTTGTAGGTATGGTACAGTTTCCCTCTTTATAATACATAAAATCGAGATCATAAGCATACTGTAGGTATGGCACAGTTTCCCTCTTTCTGATACACAAAGTCTAGAACATAAACATACTGTAGGTATGATGCAGTTTCCGTCTTTCTAATACACAAAAGTCTAGATCATAGCCATACTGTAGGTTCGATAGAGTTTCCCTCTTTCAGATTCACAATGATTAGATCATAAATATATTGTTGGTATGATACAGTTTCCCTCTTTCTTATGCAGTAAATCTAGATCATAAACATACTGTAGATATGGTACATTTTCCATCTTTCTAATACACAAAATCTAGATCATAAAAATATTGTTGGCATGATAGTGTCCGCCTTCCTGATGCACAAAATCTAGATCATAAACATATTGTAGGTATGGTACAATTTCCATCTTTCTGATACACAAAATCTAGATCATAAATATCTTGATGGAATTATACAGTTTAATTCTTTCTGATGCACAAAGTCTTGAACATAAACATACTCTAGGTATGATATAGTTTCCCTCTTTCTTATACACAAAATCTAAATCATAAATATATTGTTGGTATGATAGTGTCCGCTTTTCTGATACACACAATCTAGATCATAAACATATTGTTGGTATGGTACAGTTTCCATCTTTCTAATACACAAAATCTAGAACATAAACATGCTGTAGGTATGATGCAGTTTCTCTCCTTTTGATACACCATATCTAGATCATAGACATATTATAGGTATCATGGAACACCGGATAATAAAAATATAAACCATATATTAAAAAATATCCTTATGCTTTGGTATTGTGCCGCAGTGTAGTGTTTTCGGTTTTTCATTTAATTTGTATTACGTAAGAATGCAGGATTGGTGTTTAACGCCATATTAAAAACAAATTTCATTTATATCATGGGAACAACATGTTACATTGCATGACATGATAATGATGTCTAGGTTGTATCAGACCAACATGCTGAGTTGTGTTGGTATAGTACTAGTACACTGTAACAACATTCCTCGAGTAGATCATGGCAAGATTATATTGATTCCTAGCCAACCAGAGTTTACTATTTGTCCCTGGTTGCGTATTTACCATAGAATAACAAATATCAAATTAAATAATAAGGAAAACAATTTCAACAGTGATATTGAATAAAATATTTTCTCGGTGGCTTTCATTTTCAAATCATCTCTTGCTAAATTGTAAATAAATATATTTGTAGGTCGGAACTACATAATGGCTGCTAAATCTGGAAGTCATACAGACGACGATGATGATAGCAAAAAGGTGTATCCTACCAAGAAAATGTTGTTTGTCGACAGTCATGGTGTCAAAAACTTGCCTTATATGGGCAGACGAAAACATTTTTCAAGCATACAACAAGTTCTTGGTAGCAGCAGAAACAGGCACAATGATTTATTTGGAATGGCTATTTTTCAATTTGAGCGAGAATATAAAGCTTGCCTAGAACGAAGAAAACAGAATGAACCACATATCTTGAACATTTTATTCCCAGTAAAAACAGACAACAGATACTTAGAATATTTGGAAAATACACAATCGAAACAGACAGGTAAATACAATTTTATTATTTAAGATCTACAATCAGTAATAAATTATTCAAGTTGCATAGGACGTGTTTATAGGTATGATAGATTTGTAAACAATCAATGTGGGTATTGAATATTGAATAAAAAATATGCTGCAAAAAAAATATTGAAACAAATATATTATGAGAAAAGTCAGAAGATACCAAAGTGTGTTCACAAGGTTTAATTCGAAGAAGGATATACGATGCACTGGCCAACAGAAAAAGCAAAGACAACGGATCCGATGTACAAAACATTCCTAAGAATATTTAAAATTGACAAACATGTAATCACAAAAAACGGGGAGGGGGATGGTAAATCATCTGCCCTGGAGGCTTAGGTAGTTCCTTATCCACTACTAATAGACAACAGTGTAGATAAATAAATACAATACATGCAACCCCTAAACAACAAGTATGAGCATAGACGAACCCAATCTGAATAAAATCACATCTCTAACTTGTTCCCCTCAACTGATATAGCATGGCATGGGTGCTTTCATGGACATATCAATAAAGGGGTTTTACGCGAAAATAGTGTCAGACAGAACTTGGAACTAGTAATATGTAGAGCCTCACTAAAAATCGGAGGTAAATTCAGGTTCTCCGGAATATATTGTAATATATGATATCTAAAGAATGATGTTGGAATCATTGTGTATTATACAGATGTATGTAATGATCTCAAGTGTCATACTTTATTTTAGCTTGTTAAACATTTTATATTACTTTTCCTATAAAATAATTCAAATGTCAAATTAGAAACCATGTGAGGGAATACACTTTCTTGAGAGCCGTCTGTTAAATATAGAACGTTTTTGTTTACCCTAATATATCCCTAAAAAACGTATAATGTCATATGTTTTTGACATTTGTCATTCGTCGTGGTCATAATCGTATGCCAGGTGGATGTATATGCAATCAGTACCTATCACGACTAATGTTGTGAGTTCGAATCACGCTCATGGACGAGACGTGGTCGATACAACATTATGTTAAGCAGTTTGTCAGTGACTTCCTCCACCAATCGTCACGATATAAGTGAAATATTGTTGAAAATGGCGTTAAGCACCATAACCATAACTCTAGCCCAACAGATATAACGACAATAGTTTAAAATATGATTGAACATTTTCGTAAATATGATGGTGAACATGTCCGCAGACACACGGACGTAACATGAAAACATCAACGTAAAACGTATTTTATTCGTCTTGTTTTGTCATAGCATGCTTACATTGTTTGACATATCGTCTCAGAAGTAGTCAGTGTGATTTCTTTACAACAGTTCGGTTTAATTCTAAAAGTTACCAAGAAAGTTAACATAAAATTTAACGCTTGTATACCTTTCTGTTACTAAGATTTATAATCTTGTTAATTAATTGATGTTGACAAGTTAGTGAACAGTGATCAACGATGTGCATACTCCGTCTCACTTGTATAAATCTCCAATAACTTTTTTTTGAAATCCATTTGGTCAAATCAATTTTCCGAGATGTATATACACAATATATACGAACTCTGACATTTAATATCAAATTGTTTGTATCATTTATTAAAACAGTTGTCCTTTAGGTCTGTGTTAATTTCTATTTTCTGCAAATATTTTCACATTCTGTTAACTCCATGTGCACTTGACTTTAGTTAGGTCTGCATCTGTAGCTTATTACCTTTTAGACACAACATTATGTTTGTTCCTAAATAATGAAATATGTTTTAATTACTTTAAATTAAACAACATTATCATGGAGTTTCCTTCCCACTTAATCAAAGTCAATTCATCTCATCTATGCCTTGTCTGAATGTGGCGCTAAACACCATAATCCTAAAACATTACGTCTGAATAATAAAACTTAATTATAATTTATGTCATCACATTATATTTATTTTTAACTAACGTATATTTATTTAACTAATATCATTCACTATAATATTACTGAATGAAATAAAAATACACGCCATAAATATGTGTTTTTATTTGATACAGATCATACATCATTGTTTACATCACACGAAAAAGAGATTTATGACAACCTAATACGTGTAGTTGGTAGTGAGATGGACATAAGAATAAGACAAAATGTGTTTCTTATAAAGGACAAGATATGTAATAAAGCATCTACAATAATAACCCGAGTATCAAGTGGAAGCTTAGCTGAAGGCTTAGATCTTCCCGGAAGTGATATCGATGTAATGGCAATAGTTAATAATGTTCACGTATTACAGAATGTACAACATATGAATCGTTCAGCACGACATACTACTCTTCTGATAGAAGATGAGATGGAATTTCCTGGATTTACTACATTGAAGTTGATAGCTGAGGGTGATATATTTACCTCACCTGCATATTTTGTTAAAACAACAAATGGAATGTATTTTTCAAACATTTCGTTCATTCGCATATTTATTGAAGGTATGGCTATTTATAGGACATCCGCACATGGTCCTTGCATATCTGACAAAAATGAGGAATTGGATTTAGCTTTCTGCTTTCACTCGCATTCCTGGACAAGACAAGCAGAGCAATGGATATATCGTCATAGACCTGGTCAGTGGCCTACAGATATATTAATCAACGAAATAGTTAATTATGGCTGTATTCTTGTACCAATTGGACCCAAAAAAATAGACAATAATGAATTACTATGGAGAATATCATTTTCTATGGCAGAGAAACAATTGACACATTCTATGAACTACACACAATTCCTTTGCTACGCTCTTCTTAAGCTGTGTCTAAAGAACATTATCGACAGAAATGATAAAGTGAAAGGTTTATTGTGTTCCTACTTCATGAAAACGGCTGTGTTCTGGTTATCAGAAGAAATTTCCATTAACGCATTTCAGCTACAAAACTTATTTCACTGTTATTTTCGTTGCCTTGATAAACTAATAACATGGGTAAAGTGCTTTTATTGTCCCAACTATTTTATTCCTGAACATAATATGTTTCGTGGAAAAATAAATTGGTCTAATAGTTCACAGTTGTTAAATGTATTAGGGAGACTACGAAATGGTGAACGTGAAGTTTTAACAGTTAATACATTGTTTAATAGAGAAGTCGTGTTACACGAGTCATGTGTTAAATTAGAAGTGTTTATTTATAAGGTTATTCAAACTGATGTTGTAGTTGATATAGACAAGGGATATACACTGTTAAGTTTTATAAAATCGTTAGCCATGTCACATTCCATAAGCAGTTTTTCAGAAATATGTAAATATTATTATGCCATGACTAGTCAGAATATTGTTCAGAAGTTTCCGTTTCCTACTGCTAATATACATAATGAACATGTAATCAGACGTTATCATAAACACTTACATGACGGTACAAAGTCAGATGCTGTAACTGGATGGTTGTTGTATGCCTCATTTTACTATGTACTCGGTCAGTACAATACAACGCTAAAGATTATAGATCATGTCTTGTCTCGTTGTACACCCGATATGATAATGTTACGTAAAACCAATTACACTACAGATCAAATGAAGTACTACAAACAGAATGTAGGTTGTTCAAATATTACACTGAATGAGAAGATTAGACTGGCAACGATAGATAATTTGTGGTATGTAAAACAATCAACACTGATACCTCATGAACTTAGACCAGAAGTCCAGAAATATGATTTAATTGTACCACCTGTTGTTATGTCACATTGTCTAAGGTTTCTATGTTACCATCATCTTTATAACATTTGCAATAGACAACAGTCACTACGTGATTTATATATAACAATAAAAGAGAGGTATTTTGTCACGGAAAATGCATTATCGAATTCATTAACAATATTAGGAGTATGTAATGCGATAGTAGGTGACAAAGAAACATCTTATTATTGTTATGATGCTGCCTTACATAATGAGTATTACGTATGTCCCACGGCGGCTAAACGGAAAGTAAACCTCAGCATGACATGAACATTTATAACATCAGATATGTGAATGTTTCATTATGTACCTGCTAAATGTATTTGTTCATATTTATTGTATTATTTCAAGAACGAGTGTTCTTTAGAAAGGTCTTAGGATGCCAACGGATAATCATAATCAGTAATTTAAGGACAGATCGACAATACAACGGTAAGAAAAAATGTTGACAAAATACTACACACAAAACTTAATATTAAGCAAGACGAATGTACTAAAAAACGGGAATAAGCTAGATAAGTGAAGGGTGAGTAATCATTGCTTCATTCGTGGCACCATTCGCGTTACTTCTGTTAAAAATTCGGTGATAAGTGACAAATGAGAAAACAATAAAATAATTTTGCTGATGATCATATTTATTTTGATTATTTCAATGTATATTTATACATATGTATTAATTTAGTTATCTTATCAGAAATAACATCACAATTTGTGTCAGTAGTGTATTGATAGTTTTCAACTTAATTCTAATTATTACACATCAAATAAAGATAGCGCGCCAAGGATCGTCTATAATTATTTAATGCATAGTAACTGTATTTAATAATCAGTTTTATACTACCCGCGGTCATTCTGAAATACATAATATTATATAATCTATTTATATTTAACTTTGCATAATGCATGTTTAGTTTATAATTGTACGAGTTCGATTTGGTCAGGAGTTTACCGAGACGATTCATTTATCTGAGTTTAAGACTGCAATATTACAGTGCGGACTTCACCTCGTGCTATGTTGTCTGAAAGATATCATATTGATGAACTTTTTTTCAGATTTTTGCATTAATTTTGATATTTTAATTATTCATGATTCAGACTATGTGGTTATTATAATTGTATGTGTTCGATCCGGAGAGGAGGAATATACCAACACAATGCAATTATCTGACTTTAAGGCTGTACTGTTACAATTCAGACTCAAGATTCTGAGTTTTCGTCTTGTACTGTGTGATTTCAAAGACAATATTTTGATGAAATTTAAGTATATATTCAGATTTTTGTATTAATTTTGCATTTATTTTGCATTATTTTTTTTATTTACTATACTGATGTTTTTGTCACTTTCTATATGTCCTTGAATAATAAAGAAAAACAAAGTTTTATGAAAATGAGTTTAAAATATACACTCCGTGTTGTACTTAATTCACTATCACATCACTAAACATTTTTTTATTGCTATTTGTTATCCAATGTCATCATTGTCAATATTCCATGGATATCGTGGCGAGACAATATTAAATTAAAATATTGACATGAAACAAGGAACTATACAATATAGTCTATATCAGTGAAACCATATATAATAATCGTAACATTAAGGGAATCAATTTGTATACCTTACAAATATGTGAACATTCGGAATTTGGACCTTTTGTACACCATTTAAAAAAAAAAAATTCAAAATACAATATATATATTAAACCGAAAACCCTATTTCTGTTTCTCACTTTGCTGTCCTGTTTGGAAACTGGTAAGATTCCAATTCCTCAGAGGAATATCAACATTAACCTCTGCTCAGGATCATTTTATTATACTTTCAATAGCATCAGTAAACTCGAACAAAGGTCATCCAGCTCGAAAACCATTGTGTCTACAGACCGACCACAACAGGCCCATAGCATAATGCAACCACAATATGGTTGAAGGAACAGAGTGTTGTTCTTCGTGAAAAATAGTATTAAATATTACCCTAGTATGACCTATGACTTAAACAACATGTGTCTACCAACTTGGATCTTACGGTTTGCCGACATATTAAGTTGGTATTTTACCAACATTACATGGAATTCCATGAAATTGGTAATTATCAATAAGCCTGCCAAGAATTAAAATATATTTTACAATATACACTATATGGTTTGAAATGGAATGACTGGTATAAGTGAACAAACCAAGTTGTCCTTCTTATAAAGAGAGACAATTCATAAATGCTGTGACCCATAATATAATTGTTTATTAAAACAACGTTCGACGGGACACCGAAAAATAGTTACCACCAAAAGGACAGAACCAACCAATTAAAGGGGGTGAACCCATGTGCTCGCGATGGGTAATAAAGGCCTTTCTTTAATAGCACACTCTCTGTGTTACTAAATCCCGTACATAGTTCATATTCCATAAAATCACCGAGCCGCTCCTCACTTCAAGAGAGAACATTTATACATTTTGGAAGTCCTCCCATATATCCATACTATAATATATTTGGCTAAAACGCTGAAATAAATTTGTGACTAACGTAAAGCTTAACATGTAAATCCGAGACGTCAGAAAAATAGAAGTAAATAAATGTCGTCAAAATTATAGAGTACTCTTGACAAAAAGAAAATTTCAAAGATATCGAACAATTATATGCAAGAACTAAACAGAAGACTAAATATCGGTGAATATTGACCCCTCTGAAAACTAGGGGTGAAGTCTTGTACTTTGAAATGGTAAGCATTTCCTGTTCTACTAGTAGCACGCCAATTTTGAATACTATGCTATCCTATTCTCTACATACATCACCTTTGGTCGCACGGCATGAACATACGTGACTAAGAAAGGTAGATATCAAACTTAGTGCACACGATGCGTGTCGGGAATACTTTTCATAATATGAGTTCTAAGCCGATAATTTAAATGTCAAATTATTTACAAGTATATAAGACAAAGAAAACCAAATGACTTAAACAGGATGGCCAAATTCGGAGAAGGTCATCTACGTATACGACTGTGGAAATAACAACCTTAGATGTAATCATAATTATATGATTTAAGAACTGTAAATTTTGGTATGCACCCCTAAAATAAACCGAAGAGACAATCTAGAAAAGAAAGACTATCCAGAGTCATTGTCAACATTGGGCACACAGGACGAAGACAAACAATGCACAAAAACACAGAAAGCAAGTACAGTGGAACTGATAAAAAATGTGGACATTCATTAATTGATCATCGATTTGAAGATAATAGTTGTCAATGACTGCATGAATTAGAATGAGGACATCCATTAATTGAAGCCCATGCTTTTCAATAGATACATAGATTCAAACTTTTGTTTATTTCTTCCTGACAAGATTATAAATATATTTTGTTGAAAGAACTCAAAATTATGCAATAATTTGTTGTATATATTGCTTAATAAACAAGCGGTAGATAATACCGAAGTGGTAATCACAAAAGGACTATCAAGAGAAACTGGCAACACAGGGTACACACAACGAAGAAAGAACAAAACAAAGCACAAAGCAATATGTATTGGACACCACTATGCGAAAACAAACCCAAATCACACGGAACTTAGAACACAACAGGACAACACCACAATACTTAAAAGATCAGCAGCACGGACCCCCAAAACAAGCGAAAAGCAAAAACGGGAGTGAACCAGGTGATGGCTAATGACGTCCGTCATGTTAATCAGATAGTCGACAAGTGTTGGACACCATCATAAGCAAACATACACAAATATCAAAATTAAAACATCACCCGTCATACCAGTAGCTGGGAGTTAAGACAAACCGAACGGAACATCGTTTTATGATGCCGAAATCGTAGCGGACTTCACATCATAGAACTATAAACGTAAAGACAAATAATAAAATAGAACAAAATGCACAACAGTAACTCTATTACATATAACCGGGTATGAACTCAAGAGCAACAGACAGCATCAAAAGCTGGAGATGGAGGTGAACTGAGGTGTTCTCGAATGGTATGCAGTTCACATTTGTACATAGAAAAAATATTATTGATAATCCTAATTGCTTGTGTGGAGAGATTGAATCTACATATCATTATTGATTTAAATGTCCGAAATATACTCGTCAACGAAATAGTCTTTTTCGAAAGCTATTTCAGCTACTGCACATTGGACCTTCGGAAAATGTACTATTATTTGGCAGTCCTGACCTTGATATCGATTCAAAAAATATTGTTTTTACGACAGTGCAAGAATTTATTTCGCAAAGTAAACGATTTTCATAAAACTGGTCAGTTATTTTCATGTGTTTTTTAGGAAACGGATTAATATAAATGTTAAGCTTGTTTCTGAATCCTATGTTTTATTACATTATAAAAAAAGGTTTTATGTTATTTATCAATAAAATGTGCTAAAATCAAGCAGTTCCTTCTATTAAAACCGTGTAGGTAAAATAGGAAAATAATCTACGTAAAACGAAAATGATCCATTGTCCATTGTCATTTGGCATATGAATATTCCATAGCGGTCAACCAGATGTTTTTTTTAATATGACGAAAATCATGAGAGACAATTATCCACTGTGAAAGAGATGGGGTTCCAATAAGCCCATTTATTCCGTCTTATGTCTGTGCTTGTATTTCACATCTCGTTGTCTGTTCTATGTTCTACGATTTGAGGGCTCATCGTTCGCTTTGTTTATATTTGTGGAATTGTTAAGCATCTCATCTTAAATTTTCTTTTCAGATCAATAGAGAAATTGCCATTGATAAATGCAATCCCTAATTAGAAAAACAAATAAATATTTAATCAAATAAAAATAAATATTGAGAAAACAATAAACAACATACAAACAACAAATATGTCTAGCAAAAAGCAAACATATTATATATTATATATTATTCATTATTATGGAGATGTGGGGAATCACATGTTTGTGATCATCGGGATGCCTGGATCAGTACTGGGGCCATTGCTTTTCCTTTCTTCCTCTATACTACCTTCCAGTTACTGTAAGGTCAAAACCACTCTTATTAGTGATGTCTGTATTATATAATGATATATCAAACACCACCAATATAGTGGCGTACTACAAAATGACCAAAACCATCTCGTTTATTAGTAAAGAACATGAGTGTCAAAGCAGTAAAAATATCTAGGTATCAGTACATCCAAAAGTATGGATTGTGACACACATAGTGTAACGATTTCACCCTTTAATCCGAGTGGCTATATGAGAATAAGAGGTTCAACTGAACCATGAATTTGCATGGATCATTGGAACTGGTATAGGTTAAATTTTATAACTAGAAGTCAGGTAAAAGTTCAGATACTTCAAATCCGCCTGAATCATAACAAAATTATATCATATTTACAAGATATGGTAATTTATTTACAATAATAGTGATCCATAATCATCCAACTTAACAAAATCGAGGAAGGTTGATTAACGAAAAATCACGAAGGTTGACTTTCGTTAAAAGGTTGACCTAAATTCAACCTTCGATATTTCAATAAAATATTCCACATCTCATATCTTATTTATTATTCACATTAACTTTTATGGCAGTAACTAAAATGGAACTATAATTTTTCTAGAATCTCTTAGACCGTAGGTTTTCGGATCGTAGGATGACTAGTAAAATCGAAGGTTTACGGAAGCAGACGACACATGGCTAATTTATATATATATATCAGTAAAACAGCATTCTCAATGCTCGTAGCTCATAGCCTATTGAAATTATTCTCGTACCAGGACTAACTGCATCTGTATTTTTTCAATAACTTATTGAGACATTTAGAAGGCTGATTAAGTTGATATTCAAAAAAGCGCCTGTTTAAATAGTGTTTTTAATTCATTTTCCCGTAGGATCATGTACAGTCTGACAAAAGTTAAGCACCACCTGACTTGTTTCAATAATATCTTTTCTAATAATGAACTTATTTCAAATCGGTTTGCTGTTTTCGTTACCTGTACACACATACTTACTTACCTGTGAAACAAGTTATTGATCGATTTTTATTTATGTGTATATGACAGGGTGTGTAAAGTGCCACGTATACTTTTCAACATTTGTGTTTGCGAACGAAAACTGATTTTTTTTTGTGTAGAGTTTTAATTTTAATTTTCTATTGATTTGGTATGGTGCGGCGAAAATTAAACATACTAGAAAGGTGGCAAGCTGTTGGCATGCATAGCGGTGGTCTTAGCCATAGAAGAGTGGCAGACCACTTCAGGGTTAACCATTCCATCATTGTACGACTGATGCAGTGTTTTCGTCAAACGGGGAATGTTACCGATCGTCCACGTGCAGGTAGACCTCGCAGAACGACGCCAAGAGAGGACCCGCTCATATCCAGACGGGCGCGGCAACGGCCGTTCAGTACAGCTGGTGCACTTCGTGGTAATTCAGTGTCTGTAGGCCACATTAGCACACCCACTGTAATCAGACGCCTCCACCATCAGGGAATGCGAGCGCGACGACCCATAAAACGTCCATAGTTGACATTACGTCATCGCCATGCTCGATTTGACTGATCACATGATCATTTGGGGTTGACTATTCGCACATGGAGACGGGTCCACTGGTCTGATGAAAATCGTTTTTTGTTACGCTCTACCGATTGTCCTGAAGGCCAATGTTCATGGACGACAACGCTAGGCCACATAGAGCCCGAATTGTACAACATTTTTTTTACAATAAGAGGCTGTTTAGACAATTCCATGGCATGCAAATGTCGCCAGACATGAACCCTATAGAGCATGTATGGGACTTTATTGGCCAAAAAATTAACCAACGCAATCCAAAATGTCAAAATATTGACGAATTAAGAACTGCTATCTGACAGGAGTGGCAACAGTTCCCCCAAGAACGGCTTAGGGGTCTTGTGCGAAGCATGACGAGGCGTGTTACAGAACTTCACAATAAACTCGGTGGATACACTCGTTATTGATTTTTATGCCTTATACATACGCACAATAGATGCATTTAAAAGTTCTTAAAATCTGAAGACTCTGCATTTTAATGCAATGTTAAAAACTTCCATCAAAGACAAACTGGTTTTACGTTTTTCCAGCGCCTGCTTTGAACCCCATTTTTGCCACGTCATAGTCACGTCTTTCAGGATGATAAATACTTTGTAGATTGGTAATTTTTGAGCCCTTGGTGTAATCTTTTAAGAGGTGTAAGAAAAATGGTGATATCTATTTTATTGTTTTAATAGTATTGATGTAAAAAATATATATCGATAAAAATATAGGGTGGTGCTTAACTTTTGTCGGAGTGTTATATATTATGGTCGCAATAATAAAAACGTAGATATCAAGTTAGTGCGCACGACGCGTTTCTGGAATAACATTCATCAGGTACGCTCAGAATCGAAAGATTGGAAAGCCAAATAATTTAAAAGTGCGCAGAAAATTAAATATCATGCAACTCGAACACCACTGATAACCGCTGGTGAACTCAGGTTTTCCGAAATGGTAAGCAGTCATGCGCACTGAATTTGAATGCTATGGTATCATGTTCTATATATACCAAACGTTGAATCGCACGAGATGAAAATACATAATACAAAAGGCAGATATTATAGGAAAAGGGTAGGTAATCAAATTTAGTGTATAATGTTCATCATATAACTTCAAAACCAAAGTATCTCAAAGCCAAATAATTTAAAAGTCTTTGCGAGAAAGAAAACGATGTGGCCTGAATATAATGGCCAAATTCGACTAGGGTCACCTACACCTAACAAAGGAGAACCTTGGTTTTAGTCATCATTACATGACTAAGGAGCAGTCAATTTCGATTTGCACTCTTAAGAAAAAAACGTTAGGGAAAACCGAAGCAGCAGACAAGAATGGAAAACCTAGAGACATTGGAAACATTGGGCACACAGAACACATGACGATAACAAAGAAAGCAAAATGGAAAAAGCAACAATAGAACCCTACATAGATGAGCGACACGGGCCTCACCAAAGGACGGAGATGAACCCAGGGGCTCGCGAATAACATCCGCCATGCTATTCATATAGCCAAGTTGAACACGCACAAATATCTGCAACAGTTCATCACCCGTAATAAAAGAAACTGACGAAGTAAAGACGAACCGAACACTGTTTTAATGAGCAAATCGTAGCTGACTGCAACACATGGAACTAAGAACGTAAATACAAATAACAATAGTACAACATCTACAACACTAACTCTATTACTTAAGACAGGGGTTGAACTCACGATATACAGACAACATTGTTGAACAGGTCAAGAACAAACAAAACATTAGCAACACAGACGCAATCAAAACATGAAGGGGTGAACTCAAGATATACAGACAACATTGGTGAACAAGTCAAGAACAAAGTAAAATAAAAAGATGAGAGACAGGGACCCCATCAAACTCTGGGGAGGGGTGAACTCAAGAGACACCGACAACGTTGGTGATCAAGTCCAGAACAATTTAAGAAGATGAGCAACACTGAACCAATCAAAAAATGTGAGAATGAACTCAAAAAGAAACAAACAACATTTGTGGATACGTAAAGAACAATATGCACTACAGACCACACATCTGTCTCAGAAAGAAAGAAAACATCGTCCTCAAATAGAACACAATAATATGTAATCTATATGTATTCATTATTATGGATATGATAGGAATCAAATGCCTGTGGTCAGTGGGGTGACTGGATCAGTAGTGTGGTCATTGCCTTTTTGTCCCCTATAATACCTTTCAGTAACTGTAAGATCAAAACCACTCTTATTCCTGATGTCTGTATTATCTATTGAAATATCAAACACCACTAATATAGTGTCGTACTACAAAAGGACCTAAACCATCTAGCCCATTATTAAAAGAACATGAGCTATGAAGCTCCGCTCAAGAAAATGTAACACATTAAGTGTCAAAACATCACAATGCCATGTTAAATATGAGAAAAGACTGAAAGACCAGTCAATACAGCAACACTATCTAGGTATCATTATATCTACCAGCATAGCCTCTGACACACATTTCAATAGCGCTACCTCAAAATTAAGTAATTTGTATATTAAGCGTGCAAAATAAAAGTCTGACATACAAATCTATTGTAGGATCTTAGTATATTGTGCAACAGAATTGACACTAAATACTAAGTAAACTGATTGACCATCAAAACTGGAAAACACGTGACAACCAGAGAAACGTAAACGGTGTCACTATATTGTCCAAAATGATTCACAACCATGTGACAATCGACTTTAACCTTCACCTGGTACCACAATTGACTTCCTACACAAAAGACGAATGTAATGTTCCCTGGCATAACCCCACATGTGATGTCGTTATATGTTAAAGTATCACAACAAACAATTATAAAATGATACAACAAACATCTAATCTTAAGTATATTAGCACATCTCGCCATATGGAGAAGCGGAACTGGCAACTTTAAGTCGTCATGTTTTATAGAAGAAGAGTATGACCAAAGGAATGTCAGAATCCGTATAGGAGTGATTTTCCTTCAGTATGGACAACCATCATTTTCATGTAAATAACATACCTATTATTTTCCGAAATAGTATGTACTCTATATATTTTACTATTGTAAAAAAATCCATTTGCTAATAAATCATCCTCTGTTGTTTGTTTTAGGTGCAATAATATACCGAAATACTCTACCTTTCCATTTATCTTGCAGACAGGACACCAGTCAGCCGGTCGGAAGGGAAGCAACTCTTATGAAAAAAAGTATAATCTTGTTATCAAATTCAGAATGCAAAAATTATCTTGTGACGAATTACATCTATAACATGGCGAGAAGAAGAAATTTAAAAAATAAACATGTTCTATTACTTTATATTAGATAGATTCAAAGGCGTTGATGTATATAGTGTTATATCACTGAAACAAACGTCCTTGTGTATACATGTCACTTACTTTGTCATATTATGTCATAAACAAAAATTGGCAGAATGGACATCGTAACGAAAGAAGAACTGATAGCTTTGTTATTATCCCACCATGTATATAAATTTGCGTAAGATGAGACGTCCAATCTCTTTATGACATACATATGCTTCGTGCCTCATAAAAGTTGAAAATAATGTAATGTAGCTTTTTCGAATGAACAAATATTTAAATGTTTGCTATCTTCATATTTGAGCCCAACAGTGAGCTATTTGCTAAGGCTTTAATTTTTAAAACATTGATATTTAACGTCAAATATTGTTAATAGTCAATTGTCCTAAATATAATAACCTAAGATTGGTCTTATTATATTTCATTCAAGCGTTTAATACCAAGCAAATAATAATGTTGGCAATATATTTACAATTTCACTGAAATAATAACTGAGGGATATACAGTTGACTCTCGTTATCTGGAATTCGATGGGACCATGGAAAAAATTCGAGTCAACCGTAGTTCGACTCAAGAGGAGCTACGAAAACCGGAAGTGTAGTTTGCTTAATGACGAAAGGGAGGCAACTCGAGCAAAATTTTGAAGAGCTAACACCAACATTGCATGTCCCGATTCTCGGAACGATTTAAAATTTATTCGATGTTTTTGTTGCTTTTTTTTTCTCTGTTAAATTCTTTGAATCTTGTGGAACAACTGATAACTTCTAGATATCTTTTTTGTGTGCATGATTATGTTTTTCAGGTGTTGCGTTGTCATAAAGCTTCACCCATCACGACGTATTTTTCTTTGTGCAATATTTACAATAAATTGTGTGTTTTTATGATTCAATAAAGTGTAAAAAAAAAATCCCCTTTTATTACAACTGTTAATTATGACTAACATTTTTTTGGAAATCTCTCAAAATTGAGAAATTATAATCAAAATTAATTTCCGACATTAGATAAAACACTTCCGTTGTGTACATTTGTACTTTTCATAATCATTGATGTATGCCGACCCAAGCGCACTTATAATATTATGAATCGATAATTTTTTATTGTACGCATCTAACTTGTGTCATAATACCAAGCCAATTACTAATTAATTTGACTGATTGTGAAATAATAATGTGAAATAGCCTAAGGTAAAAATGTCAAAGCTAATGACCGGATGTTTCACCTGTGATCCGATTTTAATCCCAAGGTAATACACATGTTTTGACTGGTAAATTCGACTTAACGAATGTAAATAATATGGCTTTCTACATCTCGGGACCGAAACTTTTATTCGAGACAACCGAAATTTCGACTCATCCGAATTCGACTCAACAGGAGTCAAATTACATATATTTATACACAACGAAGTTCGGGACTTCGATAAAAATTCGACTCAACCGGAAATTCGAGTCAACCGAGTTCGAGACAATGAGAGTCAACTGTATAATCCATATGTCGTTACTTTTGGAATGTTGATAGACATATATGGATAGTTCAGAATTGATAAATTAAAATCGTCTTTCTTGACGCAAAGTTGCGTCCTTATATTCGGCCCTCACTGTCAATTTATAGGTGAAGGTCAATGCATAAAGAAGACCATGTGATATTCTTTATAAACATAATCACCAAACTTGAGACATGAACGTGGAATCGTGGTATCGCGCTTCCATATTTTGATTTGTTTTCAGAACACCTGTATAAATTCAGCATCACACGAATAAAGGGCCACATCCGGTAAATCGCAGCTGAGTATTGATGCATTGCTAGTTCAAGATTGTATACATATGCTAAGCATATTTTCTCTGAGTACCGTGTTGGAAAACTGGAATTTCCTTATCATTTCATGATCTTTACTTTTATTTAAGGTGTCCACCTCTTTTGTCTTTCGAAGCCCCTGCATTATTTCTGCCTCATACGAATAAAGAGACACATGCAGTTAATAGTAGTTGAGTATTCATGCATTGCTAGTAGTCGATTGTCATCTGAAATTGATACATATGATACACATGTTTTCTCTTTAGACCTCGTTAGTAAACAGTGAAATGTCTTTATTATCTCATCTCCTTTACTTATATTTAAGATTTCGAGTCCATATCAGTATAATATTTTCATGAAATCAGTTTGCATATTTCTCTCTCTCTCTCTCTCTCTCTCTCTCTCTCTCTCTCTCTCTCTCTCTCTCTCTCTATGTTCTTATTATCCAAATGAATATGAGGGTCACTTACATAAAGTGGAGGAAACATTAGTACCCGGAGAAAACCACCGTCCTGTTGCAAAGCACTGACAAACTTTATCACAACATGTTGTATCGAGCACACCCCGCCATGGACGGGGTTCGAACTCACAACTTTGATAATGAGTTTGAATCTCGTTCATGGTGAGGTGTAATGTGTCATAATATTAAAAATGTCTGCAACTGTGTGATTTTATAGTATTAATTAAGAGTCAAATAAGCTTCAGAAATATATCACGAAATAATCCATGAAAACGATCTGACAATTATTGAATAAACGTTAGAGAACCCCGAAAGGGGAAATCAAATAGGGACAATCCAGTGAAACTGGCAACTGGTACACAAGCAAAAAAAAACAAAAAAAGACAAACACACTGCACACTAATTGTTGGACACCATTATATGCAAGCCAACACAAATAACGTAATTAACACTTGAGCCTTCCTACACACAACCGGGAGTAAAGACGAACCGAACATCGTTTGCATGCGGAAATATTAATGGCCATGATAAGTGTAAGATCAATGTTACAAATCTGAGCTGAGGATATTACATTATTGAGTGTTTCACTTAGATGAATGTAGTTTTAGTTTTAAAAAGAAATCTTGCAATAAAAACGTAGATATCTAATTTCTTCTGGACTAACATTTACCTGTATGATCATAGTCACAAGATTATAATTTCTTCTGGACTAACATTTACCTGTATGAT
>MJUT01039821.1:306853-329996 GCA_002080005.1 Gigantidas platifrons
TCATAGTCACAAGATTATAATTTCTTCTGGACTAACATTTACCTGTATGTTCATAGTCACAAGATTATAATTTCTTCTGGACTAACATTTACCTGTATGATCATAGTCACAAGATTATAATTTATTCTGGACTAACATTTACCTGTATAATCATAGTCAAAGGATTACAATTTCTTCTGGACTAACATTTACCTGTATGATTATAGTCACAAGATTATAATTTCTTCTGGACTAACATTTACCTGTATGATCATAGTCACAAGATTATAATTTCTTCTGGACTAACATTGACCTGTATGATCATAGTCACAAGATTATAATTTCTTCTCGATTAACATTTACCTGTATGATCATAGTCACAAGATTATAATTTCTTCTGGACTAACATTTACCATAGTCACAAAAATACAAATCCAAATACTTCAAAAATCTTTAGCAGCATGAACCGGGACTGAATATATATTAGACAGAGGAGTATGTGAGTGCAATGACCGATAACTCTGTGTAAGCACCGATAATTGTGTGTCAGGACCGATAACTCTATGTAAAACCGATAACTCTGTATCCGATATTAACGATCGAGGCCTAAGTGGTCTCAGTAGCAGGTGTCATGGTATTAACTATAGATCAAGCATATTTGAATAAAGGAATACGTATATTTTTCTGTTGGAAATAAAATTGTAAATGTATAACTTAATCTCGGACGGCCAGCCATTGTAAATATAAATTAGGCTCGTTTGTCCTGCCCACTTAGACGTTTTAGTTATTGAGCGTACCTGATGAGGAATATTCATATACTAGAAACGTGGCATTTGCACTATATTTTATTTCTACGTGTTTATGTATATTTTCTTTATATCTTACAGGATCCTGAATATTCATGAATCGGATTAATGCAGATTTGGAAGCAAAAACAATGGCCGAAACACAACTTTTGTGCGGGATCTTGAATAAAGGAAGCAAAACATATTATGTGGGTTGATTTACAGACAGCATTTTATTTAATAGGTATAAGTACACTATTCGGGGTTTTTATTTTAGGTTCAGAATTTATTTTTAACAAATGAAGGAGTAAGAACACAAAGACATGTAACTCGTCATTTTGCAACAAAGTAGCTGAATGAATTTGAAGTTTGATATGAATATTTGAATATTGATGTCGGTGAATATTCAACTTTTGATGACAAATAATTCAATTGTTGGTGTCAGTGGATTCAAATGATGGTTGATATCAGCGAATTCAAAGAGAAATGTCGGTGAATTCAAATGCTTATATCGATGTGTTCAAAGGTAGATGTAAGTGAATTCAACGGTTGATATCAGTGAATTTAGCGGTTGATGTCTGTGAATTCAAAGGAAGTTGTCGGTGATTTCAATGGTGATGTCAGTGAATTCAAATGCTGATGTTGATGAGTTCAAAGGTTGATGTCACTGACTTCAAAGGCAGATGTAGATGAATTCAAATGATGATATCGGTGAGATCAAAGGTGGATGTCTTTGAAATCAAAAGAATGTAACCACAATCGATATCATTATGGAGAATCAATATGTCATATTTACAGCTCCATACTATCGCAACGAAATTTTTGTAAACGAAACAGATATTGATTATAAAATCTGAATGACTGTTTTGTTATTACATTTTTACATGCATTTCTGATTTTCAGGTTATTTGAGAAAATTTTGAAGGCTTATCCTTTCAATTTAGTTGAGCGTAAAGTTTTATTGTTAATAACCCAATAGTTGGATAGCTGGTTACAACGGTACACTCAATCTGGAAATTAACAAGAGTTTGAAGATACCAAAAGGTTAATCCATTGGTGTTATGTTCTTTGTGAAATTATGTTCTTTGGATTGTGTATCTGGGAAAAGGGGGGAGGTGGAACTTTCTATATTTGTGTTACTTGGGATGAGCTTCCATAATATGTAGAAATATTGTTTACCATATATAATATAATTTTTCATTAATAATATGGAAACCAAATAATACCACACTATCGACACATTCCCAAAATTCAATAGCAAAATCGCAGAAATAATCAAAAGCTATATCCTAATTCACAAATACAAGACCGCTCAACTTCATGGCTTAGTACAGGCACTTCAATAAAAAGTGACGGGGTTAATCTAATTGCATGGGCTTATTTCAAACGAAATATATATAAAGCCCTATGTTTTAATTCATCGCAAAAAGAAGAGTTTGAAGATACCAAAGGGGTAAACATTATCCGTACATCGAAGAACAGACAACATAATGGCCAAAAGAAAAAGGGCAAACAACAATTTACAGAGCATACACATAGATCTAAGATTCGAGTAACGCAAGTCCCCACTAAAAACCAGGGATGAACCCAGGGGCTCCGGAATGGTAGGCAGTTCCTGCTCTATATATGAATAATGTTAAAAGGCCCATCTGCACAGCTGATGTCTATATAAGTGTGTGATAATTGTGTAGAGGATTTTCTGAAATAGAAATGGATTTTAGTGATTATATAGAATTTAAACGTTAAAGAACACCGAATGGGGCAGTAAAAAAATGACAATCCAGAAAAACTGGCAACATATGGTACACAAGACGAAGAAAAACAAAACAAAAATACAACACAATATGAGGTGGACACCAATATACACAAACAAACACAAATAATGTAAATAAGATATGAGCCATCATACAAACAACTGCAGGTAAATACGAACCGAACATCGTTTTACTGCGGAAATCGTAACAGACATTATAACACGGAACTCAGAAAAAAAACCACTGCAAAAATTGAAAAGATGAGGAATTACGGAATTGGTCTGTATATATCTATAAGTCGCTATGTCTAGGAGAAATATATATCTGCAATTTAAGATATATGAATTAGGGGGGGGGGTCATCTAAGAGACAACTGCACACCCCTTCATATGAAATATTACAGTTGTGAAACCCAACACTTGTTTTCCTAATTACTCATAGTCGAACTGGGTACTGCGTGTTAAATTTATGATTATTATTTCTATATAATAATACAATTTTTGATGATGTGAGACTAAGGAATTTGTGTACGTTCTTACACGTTTTTCAATCATCACATGGGCCGTCGTGGTCGTGGGCTTGTGGTAGTTGGATTTACAACTACTTCTGCTAAGTAATATCGCTTTCATATACATATACTAGAACCAAAAGTAACTATCACATTTAATCGGCAAACTGAATGGTGAGGGTTTTTATTAGCATGACACGATCCCAGTTTCACAGCACTTTTGGAGCCTGTACTGTTTTCGAAAGGTGGTTTATAAGACATTTACAGGTAGTTTTGTTGTTCCTTAAAAATTCAGCTGCAAAGGATATTTTGTAATTTCTTTATCAACATCGTACATATATTGTCGGGAACATCTTCGATATATACGGGTTCATTCTCGGAACATTGTAGCCAAATTTCTATATCAAATATTCAGCTGTTTAGATATTTTTTTGATTCATTTTCCTATAAGACTATATCTTAAGTAAAGCCCCACATGGCGGTGGTCATCTTTTTCAAATTTGTCTAAGTGTCACCACTTAAGTATTTTCCCATAGCGTCCTACATTTTAAGCTTTGACCCGCGGTAGCAGTCATCTTGGATATGCGATCCACATAAAAATAATTACTCCTTCTCAGTGTACAAATCTGAATTCACATCTCTGCTAAGCCTGGTTCTCCTGATGTAGCAGCATCGCAGACGAATATAAGGTAAGCAAAACAGCTACGCTGGGTGAAGCATGATACGACCACAAAATGTCCACAAGGGATGGTTAAGCAAGGGTATATTAAGAGCAAGTGTAGACAGAGTAAATTACTGGACACAATACTGCGTTGGACATATTCTTATTTGGGCTTGCATAATCCTTCCCGGAATCATAAGAGTTTTCTTTCTTTGGTAGGTCAAAAATTAGTTAAATAAAGCATGTAACCAATGAAATTCGTTCCACGTTGAAAGCAAATCAATTTGTCTAAAAGTCCTCCATGCTGTCTTGGACCGAGTTGACTGTAGTTCTAGATGTATTCATTATGTACAAAGAATTTTTTTAATATAAATTGTTAGATTGATAGTAAATGACAGTAAGACATGCTTCAGATTCACAACTGCTCTGAATATGTACTAAGGGTTAGGGTTTTGGTGCTTAACACCATTTTCAATAATATTCCATTTATATCGTGGTGGTCAGTTTGATTGGTGGAGGAAACAGAACAACGTGGAGGAAATGAAGGTCTACGTTTAGGGTTATGGTATGTTATGTCATTTTCAACAATATTTCTGCTATATGGTGGTGATCAGTTTTATTGATGGAGGAAACCGGAGTATCAGGAGAAAACCACCGACCTGTCGTAAGTCACTGACAAACTTGATCACATAACGTTGTACCGAGTATAACTCCCCTGAGTCAGATTGGAACTCACAACGTTAGTGATAGTTACTGATTACACATGCAGTTGTAAATCCAACTACCATATGAGCACGACCTAGAGAAATAAATGTACTAGCACGTCAACAGTATTATTCAATATTATTATTTAAATGTAAGCACATTATTATATTAATACCGCTACTTATATTAATTATGTTATATGGATATAACTATTTTGTGTATAAAATATTAACAGTATTAATTCGATTACCTGAATTCAGCTTTTCGCAGATATTGAACGGCTTAATAGATATTATCGTACATGCCTGTGATAAATCCAACGCGACATTAGAACGGCGTACTTGATTTCGAGTAAAAAAAAAAGAGAGCAACTTTTATTTAAACCGAGCTTCAAAATATTCTGAATGAAGTCGAAATGTTATCGACGTCGACATTAACAAGAGTTAACTCCCAGTGGCAAATAATATTAATTATTTGATTTCAGCTATATCATGGCGACGCAAATGATATTAAGCAACAATAACTTACACAAATGATGAAAGGCATGTGATCTCATGGTGGACATTTGTTTGTCCTTTTAGAACATTCCACATTAATGTATATAATAAAAGAATGCGACAATCTATGTGTGAATAGCTATGTATGACTCGTCCAAGAAGCGCAAAGGATTGTCAAGAATCATAAATACCTTATATCTGCGAATATGGTGTGCTTGTCTTTTTTAGCGTAAATGCATTGCGGCCATATCTTTAAATTATGACTATATTAAGAAACATATTTTCTCGTCTTACATCTATGACCAATATTAAGACGTTATTGTATATTCCTCCAAGGCCAGCACTGAGTTCTAAAGAATCAAGTCTGAGCTGTGACATCAGTTCTTGCAGTAAATATTTTTTCTAGGCAAAAGATACTTTTAAATGCTAATTATTAGATATTAGTTGAGATATGGAGCTCCAAAGCGTTTTGGGTAAATTGTAATGTTGTTCTTCTTTGTGCACTAGTATATATAGGAGCATGTGGAGATTTTCGAATTATGATTTTTACGGACCCCTGTTAAAACTATTTGAAAGAAAACACAGCAAAATCTCATATAAAAACACTCAAAATGATGTGTCTCAATGCACTTTAGATTTTGAAAGTCGTGCCGAGTGTCGACTAGAGTGATAGGAGCATTATAGTATACATATTGTTGATTCGATCGAAACTGTATTATGGTCGTCTACACTGGTGGCACAACCCGGTACACAACATCTCGTCGGCATTTTCACGTAACGTTTTCAGATAGGTAATGACATCGCCATTGTGATTACATTGGTTACAAGCGTTTATCGGAAAACAAACATTTTCCTAACCACCGTTAGTACTCGCGCGACACATGGGGGAAAAGGTAGTTATCAAATTTAGTGCGCACGACGCGTTTCGGAAATAATCTTCATCAGGTACGCTGACAATCAAAATATTGGAAAACCTAATAATGTAAAACTGTTTGGGAGCAATAAAACTAAATGACCTAAATAGGAGAGCCAAAATCAGCTAAGGTCATCTATACCTGGGGATGACAACTTTATATTTGATCACAATTACATATCTAGGAACTGTAAATTTCAATAACAAACATATCTATCAAATAATGTCAATGGCGCAGTACAGGCCCCTCAGCGGATGATACTCTCGAAGACTAATAGTCCACCGGTAGAGGTATCGAACCAGTGATAGTAATGCAAACGTAGATATCAAACTTAGTGTATATACAGAAATCATCCATACAATAGACCATCAAGATGATAGCCCATCACTTACCGGTGTATTTTAAACATCCCCATCATGTATTTCATCTGTTGGGACAAACGAGTAAATCCTGGTTGGTTTGCCGTATATGAAGCAGGAAATGCACACCCTTGGGGAACACCAGCGTAAACCTCTGGATGGGCCCCGTTTTGCCAATCTTTATAGTTTTCTGTTGTATTGTAGTTTTAGCTTTGTTTGTTTTTGCCATGTGTCTTGTGTGCCCAACGCTGGTAGTTTCTCTGGATATTTGTGATTGTCCCTTCGAGCTGATCCTTGTAAATATACAAAAAAGCCGGACATCGCAGAAATACTTTGCTGAACTTTGATCGAGTAAATCTATATACTAAGAAATTGTAATTATTATCATAAATAAGGTCCGTGCATCTGTAGACTGTAAATTGTGTTTTCATTCAGCTTACAAATTCATACAAATTTAGTTCACTTGAACAATTCTTCCCGTTTCCATTCTGTTTTCCGTTCCGTTTTCTGTTTCCGCCTATTACTAACAACATTGTGCTCATACATCATACGCCATCTTACACGTGTAAGTAGATAGTTATACTATTGTAGATTTTTGATTAAAATAAGAAATGTATATATAATTAAGTTATTTTTCCATAATCTAAATATTGTTGAACAGTTTATCTTAACACAATTTAAATGTTCCGTCGATATTAGAGCATCATCACTAACGTATGAACAGTCTAAAAGAGTGCGCACAAATGAGTTATATATTTTTTCCGTGCACAGTTTCGAAATTATATCTAAACGTTTTTTTACTTCTTTTACATATGTTGAGAATGCGATCAGACAATGTCATTTTATCATTGAAAATAAGATATAAATGTTTTTGACAAAGAACCTGTTTAATGCTTACATTATTCAGGATAAAGGGAAGAAGGGTACATTTGTTTAATGTTTCTTTTGTTGAGAAAATTATATATTTCGTCTTTTCGGGATTACATGTTATCTCTAAGGCATTGCTTTGACCATGAATTTAGGGTTTCAAGCTTATTATTTAATTCACAAGAATAATTTACAGGATTATTTATTTCTTTGTTGTCTACGTTCTATTATGAGTTATAGCTTTAGTCATTTCACTTAAACTCTGAATTTTCTCTACTTGAACATTTCCTTCCGTTTCCGTTTTCTATTTCCGCCTATTAGTAACACCAGTGTGATCAGACATAGACAATATATCGTAAGTTTGCTCCATCTTATGTATATATTGTGTTGTATTTTGCTATAGTATTGTATATTTGTAATAAAAATAAGAAATATATATTATTAAGTAATTTTCCTATGATTTAAATTCTTTTGAGCATTTCATCTTAACACAATGTAAATGTCCAGACTAGGCAATTCAGTTAATGTTAATAATAGGGAAGTACACAAACTAGTATAAAACAATTGATAAAGCAAAGATTTCACTAACGTGGTATTGACTTAATTGTGGGAGGGGTGACACAAGCAAAAACAATATTATGAAGGGAGTTTAGTATGACTATCTTTTTAATGTAGTGAAAAACGGATTCAAAAAGATTATGAATAATATTGACAGATATATCGTCACTTCCTTCAGTCACGATTTTACTTTTACCGTGAAGTTTACAGCATTGTCCAATCACAAACTAGGAATACCAAACAACTGTATAAGGTAACTGCGTAGTTTTTGAAACTGTGTATCGGTCACATTTATTTTATCATTTCCCTATACCTGTATTGTCGTGGGAGATCTTCTTATCCAAAAAAGGGTGAATTCCTTAAGCCAGTTTAATCCCGACACATGTCTGCACCAGTTTCATGACAGGACTGGGATTTCCAAACCGATAATCCTTGGTCATTTTTATGTTCGCTGACTTGAGGTGAAAGCCATTAATCGTTTTATTGATATTTCGTTTGTTGGTTTATTGGTTTATGGTGTGTAAAGCAATTTTCAACAATATTTCAGTTATATCGTGGTTGTCAGTTTTATAGGTGGATTAAACCGGAGTACCCGGAGAAAATCACCAGCCAGTCGACAGTCACTGACATACTTTATCATATAATGTGGTATCGACTATGCATAACGGGATTGTGACTCATACCTTTCATGGTGATAGTCACTGATTGCACATGTAGTTGTAGATCAATACACCATACTAACAGTTACTTTTAAATGTTAATTATTAGATATCAGTTGCGATATCAAACGCCGAAGCGATTTGTGTAGATGTCGTTGTTGCTCTTCTTTGTGTACTGGTGTATAAAGGAACATAGGGAGATTTTCGAACGATGATTTTTACAGAGACCTGTTGAAAAATCTTTGAAAGATTTTGTGAGTCGTGCCGAGTGTCGACTAGAGTACAGAGAGCACTATGGTGTACGTATTGTTGATTCGATAGAAACTGTATTATGGTCGTATAAGTTATGGATCCTTCAGTAATTTAAATACGACGCGTTTCTGAAATAATCTTCATCATGTACACTGAAAATCAAAAGATTGGAAAGATTAATAATGTAAAAGTGTTTGGGAGCAATAAATCTAAAGGACCTAAAAAGGAGAGACAAAATCAGCTACTGTCATCTATACCTGGGGTGAAAACTTTATAGTTCATCATATTTACATATATAGGAATTGTAAATTTCAATAACAAACATATATAGCAAGCTATGTCAGTGCCGAAGTACTGACTACTCGGCGGATGATTCCCTCGGAGACTAATAGTCCACCAGCAGAGGTGTCGAACCAGTGATATTAATACAAACGTAGAAATCAAATGTAGTGCATATACGGAAATCCTCCATACAATAGATCATCAATATTATAGCCCTTCACTTACCGGTGCATTGCAAACATCCTTATCATGTATCTCATCTGTTGGAACAAACGAGTTAATCTTGGTTTGCCGTATAAGAGGCAGGAACTACATAACATTGGCGTACACCAGGGTAAACCCCCGGATGGGCCCCGTTTTTTTAATCTTTATAGTTTTCTGTTGTGTTGTAGTTTTTAGCTTTGTTTTTCTTTGCCATGTGTCTTATGTGCCAAATGTTGCCAGTTTCTCTGGATATTCGTGATTGCCCCTTCGTGCTGATCCTTGTAAAAATACAAGTATGATACCACAGAAACATATTGCTGAACTTAGATCGAGTAAATCTAGATACTAAATAATTGTAATTATTATCAAAAGTAAAGGCCTCCCATAGTTTCCTGCATCTGTAGACTATAAATTGTGTTTTCATTAAGCATATAATACTTTTAAAACATATTTAGTCCACTTGAACATTTCTTCCCGTGTCCGTTTTATGTTCCTTTTTCTGTTTGCGCCTATTAGTAGCAGCACATTGATCATACATAGATAACACATCGTAAGTTTTTAGCCATCTTACACATGTATGTATATATTTTGTTGTATTTAGCTATAACATTATATATTTTTGATCAAAATAAGAAATGTATATAATTAAGTAATTTACCCATGATCTAAATATTGTTGACCAGTTTATCTTAACACACTTTAAACGTCCTCTAGATATTAGAGCAATTGTCATAATTAATAGTCTAAAAGGGAAGGCACAAATGAGTTATATATTTTTTTCGGTACATAGTTTTAATAATAGAAAACGGAGTTTAGAAATTATATCTTAACGCTTGTTACGTCTTTTTCAATTGTCGTCTTGGTGAACAGACCATGCCATTTTATCACTGCAAATAAGACCCAAATGCGTGTGACAAAGAACTGGCTTAATGCTTACATTATTCAGGGTAGGGGGTGATGGGTGCATTTGTTAGGTTTCTAAAAGAAAATTGAATAGTTTGTCTTTTCTGCATTAGATGTTATCAGCCATTGCTTTGACCATGAATTTAGGGTTTCAAGGTCATTGTTTAATTCGCAAAAATTATTTGCATGTTTCTATATTTAGTCTGGAAATTTCCCCTAGATATGTCACTGATCTCTTATTCAATAGAATCGAAGCATATTAAAACCAGAGAGGAAGTTGGGAATGAATGATTGTGATTATGTCAAAGAATATGTTAGTTTCCAATAAATCGTGGCTTTTAAATACCCACCCCTTAGAATAACGTGAAATGTGGCAGATATTGAAAGGCTCTTAATAGATGTTATCGTACATGCCTGTGATAAACCCAACGCGACATTAGAATGGCGTACTCGATTTCAAGTAAAGCACAAAAAAGACAGCAAATTTTAATAAAACCGAGCTTCAAAATCTTCTGAATGAAGTCAAAATGTTATGGACGTCGGCATTAACAAGAGGTAAACTCCCAATGGCGAATGATGTCAATCAACAATAACTTACACATATCATGAAAGGCATGTGATCTCATGGTGGATTTTTGTTTGTTCTTGTAGAACATTCCACATTAATGTTAATCAAAGGACCAGATAGTATATGTGTTCATTACTATGCATGGCTCGTCCAAAAATCGTAACAGATTGTCAAGACTCATAAATACCTTATATTTGCGAGCAAGATGTGGTTGTCTTTTTTCTATGACCAATATTAAGATGCAACGTATCATAAGACATACTTGGGACAACGACAGATCGGAATACCATCAAAAAACATGTCTTAGTCCAAAAAACACCCCCTTTAAACTGGCCTTTGGAATAATATTTGAACTATATATTGATAAACTGCTTGTCTCTTGTATTGTATTTGATATCATACACTCTTGCAAGGCCAGCACTGAGTTCTGAAGAATCACGTCTGAGCTGTGACATCAATTATTGCAGTAAATATTGTTTTATAGGCAAAATATACTTTTAAATGCTAATTATTAGATATTAGTTGAGATATCGAATTCCGAAGCGATTTGGGTACATTTCGTTGTTGCTCTTCTTTGCTTCTTTGTGTACTAGTATATATAGGAGCATGGGGAGATTTTCGAACTATGATTTTTACAGACCCTTGTTGGAAACTATCTGAAAGTAAACACACCAAAATCTCATATAAAACACTCAAAATGATGTGTCTCAATGCACTTTAAATTTTGAAAGTCGTGCCGAGTGTCGACTAGAGTGCAAGGAGCACAATAGTATACATATTGTTGATTCGATAGAAAATATATTATGGTCGTACAAGTTATGAACTCGCCAGTCAAAAAACTCATAGATATCAAATTTAGTGCGCACGACACGTTTCTGGAATAATCTTCATCAGGTGACGCTGACAATAGACAGATTGGAAAACCTAATAATGTAAAACTGTTTGGGACAATACAACTAAAGGACCTAAATAGGAGAGACAAAATCAGCTAAGGCCATCTATACCTGGGGATGAAAACTTTATATTTGTTCAAAATTACATATTTAGGAACTGTAAATTGCAATAACAAACATATCTAACACACCATGTCAGTGCCGAAGTACTGACTACTCGACGGATGATACACTCGGAGACTAATAGTCCACCAGTTGAGGTATCGAACCAGTGATAGTAATACAAATGTAGATATCAATTTTAGTACATATATATAAATCATCCATACAATATATCGTCAAGAGTATAGCCCTTCACTTACCGGTGCATTTTAAACATCCCTATCATGTATCTCATATGTTGGGACAAACGAGTAAATCGTGGTTTGTTGTATAAGAAACAGGAGCTCTTAAGACCAGGGTAAACCCCTGGATGGGCCCCGCTGTTTAGGTCTTTGGTTGTGTTGCTCCGAAACACTTTTACATTATTTGACCTTCCAATCTTTTGATTTTCAGTGTACCTGTTGAAGATTATTCCAGAAACGCGTCGTGCGCACTAAATTTGATATCTATGTTTTATTACTGGCGGGTCCATAACTCATACGACCTTATTATAGTTTGCCAATCATAAAAAAACATGTCTTTGTCCAAAAACACACCCTCGTTAAACTGGCCTTTTGGAATAGTATTTGAATTATAGGTTGATAAACTGTTTGTCTCTCTTGTAATGTATTTGATATCAAACACACTGAGTTCTGAAGATTCACGTCTGAGCTGTGACATCAGTTCTTGCAGTAAATATTTTTTTCTAGGCAAAACATACTTTTAAATGCTAAGTATTCAACATTAGTTGAGATATGGAGCTCCGAAGCGATTTAGGTAAATTGTTATGTTGTTCTTCTTTGTGTACTAGTATATATAGGAGCATGGGGAGATTTTTTAACTATGATTTTTACAGACCCTTGTTGAAAACTATTTGAAAATAAACACAGGAAAATCTCATAAAAGACACTCAAAAATATGTGTTTCAATGCACTTTAGATTTTGAAAGTCGTGTCGAGTGCACTATATTATACATATTGATGATTCGATAGAAACTATAGTATGGTCGTATAAGTTATGGACCCTCGAGTAATTAAAAAAAACGTAGATATCAAATTTAGTGCGCACGACGCGTTTCTGGAATAATATTCATCAGGTACACTGACAATAGAAAGATTGGAAAGACTAATAATGTAAAAGTGTTTGGGAGCAAGTAAACTAAAGGACCTAAACAGGTTAGACAAAATCAGCTAAGATCATCTATACCTGGGGATGAGAACTTTGTATTTGATCAGAATTACATATTTAGGAACTGTAAATTTTAATAACAAATATATCTAAGAAAACCATATCAGTGCCGCAGTACTGACTACTCGTCGGATGATACCCTGGGAAACTAATAGTCCACCAACAGAAATCAAGTTTAGTGCATATACAATACAGCATCAAGATTATAGCCCTTCAATTACCGGTGCATTTTAAACATCCATTTCATGTATTTCATCTGTTGGGACAAACGAGTAAATTTTGGTTTGCTGTATAAGAGGCAGGAACTACATACCCTTGGTGAATACCAGCTTACACTCCCGGATGGACCCCGTTTTGATAATCTTGATAGCTTTCTGTTGTGTTGTAGTTTTTAGCTTTGTTTGTCTTTGCCATGTGTCTTGTGTGTCCAATGTTGCGAGTTTCTCTGGATATTCGTGATTGCCCCTTCGTGCTGATCCTTGTAAATATACAAAAAAGTATGATAAAGCAGACATACTTTGCCGAACTTAGATCGAGTAAATCTAAATACTAAGAAATTGTAATTATTATCATAAATAAGGTCATTCAATATTTTCGTGCATCTGTAGACTGTAAAAAAAACTATTAGATTTTTGTAAAGGTAATTGTATGTTTATTGTAAATGGTCGGATTGGTGAAGATAGCCAAATTGGTAAATTAACATGCAGAAATGCAAGTATTGTTGATTATTTTATTAGTAGTTCTAAATTGTTAAAATATATTTCAAACTTTAGTGTTGTTGATTTCAGCAATTTATACTCAGATGTCCATACGCCACTTGTGATAACCTTAACTGGTAGAACCCGGGTAGATAAAATCATTGATGACAGCTTATTAATTGAAAATGGAAAAGAAAGAATAAAAAAATGGGAATATGAAAAATCTCCTGAGTTTCAAGCCAATATAGATGTGGGTATGATTGAAGCACTCAAAGCAAATATTGATTCTTTTGGATCTAACGTTTATCTAGGGGAGATAAATGCTACAGTAAATAGTCTATGTACAATTTTTATTAATTCTGCAAAATCAACATTTGGTGTCACAAAAACAAATTGTTTAAAAAGATATAAGAAAAAACTTGGGAAAACTGAAAGAGAATGGTTTGACAATGAGTGTAAATATACACGCCAAAATTATCGAAAACATAAAAGGAAATTTAAATTGCACAGAACAGACCAAAATTACCAAAATATGAAATCGTCTGAAAAACTCTATAAGAAAACTATGGATAAAGCTTTAAATAATCACAAAAGAAAAATGGCGAAAGAAATTAATAAATTACGTTCTAATAATTCCAAAGAATATTGGAAGTTATTAAATAATCACAAAAACAAAGTACAACCGGACATACCTATTGACAAATTATTTGACTTTTTCAAAAATCTTAATGCTGCACCTGAAGGGGAAAGGGATAATAATCTCCCCACCTTAAACCCAAATGACGTTAATAGGCTGAATGACAATTTAAATAGAAGATTTTCTCGAGATGCAATTTATAGATGTATAAAAAAACTGAAAAATGACAAAGCATATGGTGATGACCTAATTATCAATGAATATATTAAGTCCACAGTAGATAAATTAATAGAATTGTATGAAAAGCTGTTTAATCTTATTTTCGAAAGAGGAATTATTCCAGATAGTTGGTTAATTGGTTATATTAAACCTATTTACAAAAATAAGGGCAACACTATGGACCCTAAAAATTTTAGACCTATAACTATTTTAAGCTGCCTGGGGAAACTATTTACTTCCTTTCTTAGTGAAAGACTGACTGATTACTCAGACAATTTCCTTATTTTAAGTGAAAACCAATGTGGTTTTAGAAAATAATATTCTACAATAGATAATTTATTTTTACTTCATTCTTTGTTTGAAATTATGAAAATAAAAAAGAAAAAAAAAATATTCTGTGCGTTCGTCGATTTTGAAAAAGCTTTCGACAAGGTGTGGAGAGATGGACTCTGGTATAAATTGCTACTAAATAATATGAATGGATATATGCACCATGTAATTGTAAATATGTACAATGGAACCAAATCTTGTATTTCGTATAACCACTGTAAGTCTGATTTTTTCCCATGTAATAATGGTGTCAGACAAGGGGAAATTTATCCCCTTCCTTTTTTCATTATATTTAAATGACCTTGAATCTTTTTTTACATAATTGTAATTTAAATGGTTTAAATACAGTCTCAAACGAACTTGAAGACAAGCTAGGAATATTTTTATAACTGTTTTGTATTTTGTATGCTGATGACACTGTATTAATGGCAAAGTCAGCAACTGATCTCCAGAATTTTTTAGATTGTTTCGCGGATTACACTGACACTCGGAAGCTTAAAGTTAATATAGATAAAACCAAAATAATTATTTTCTCCAGGGGGCGACCTCCAGACAATGTACAATTTTTATTCCAAGGGAAACAACTAGATATTGTTAATGACTTCAATTACTTGGGTGTTGGGCTTTCACGAACTGGGAATTTTAAGAATTTAAGAATGCAAAACAAGGTAACGCAGAAAAAGCAACACGCGCCCTGTATGAAGTTTTAAAACTAGGTAGACTTCACAACCTCTCAATTAAATGTCAGTTGGACCTTTTTGATAAAATGGTAAAACCTGTGTTATTATACGGTTGTGAAATATGGGGTATGGGTAATAATGATATTTTGGAAAGGGTATATCTAAAAAAAAATTAAATTATTGTTAGATTTAAAGACATCGACCCCCTCTTACATGGTTTATGGAGAACTTGGAAGATACCCCATAGAAATAGATATTAAAGTGAGACTTATCTCATTCTGGACAAAATTATGTTGTGGTAAAGAATCAAAATTATCAGCTATTATGTACAAATTGTGTTTCCAAATGTCAGTAGAGGATAGATGTAATTTTTTGTGGTTGAATACAATTAGCAATATATTGAACGAATGCGGTATGTCTAATATCTGGAATACGCAAACTTTTCTAAATTCTACTTGGTTAATAAACACTGTAAATCTTAAACTTAGAGATCAATTTGAACAAACTTGGCATTCATTGATATATGATTCACCAAAGGCTAATAACTATAAGCTTTTTAAAACATCCTTCCAAATGGAAGACTATTTTGAACTCATGGAACACAAAAAAGCCATTGATTTCTGCAGATTTAGAACCACAAATCATAACTTACCAATTGAGCAGGGTAGGTGGGATAATATTGATAGAAATAATCGAATATGTTTTCTGTGTAATAGTGATATCGGAGATGGATTCCATTATATTTTACAGTGTCAATATTTTAAACCTAGTCGAAAATTATTGTTATCAAAGTATTATAACAATCATGTGAATGTATTAAAATTCAGAAATCTTATGACTTCAAAAAGCAAAGATGTACTTACTAAATTACGCAAATTAATAAAGATAATAGAAAAGGTATTTTGCGATCCAGGCTGAAACATACCAACCATTATTTATCTGATGTACTTGTAATTATTGTAAATACTAACTAAAATGTACTTCTCTATACCTTTGTATATGGTTTGTTGAGAATAAAAGATTATTATTATTATTATTATAAATTGTGTTTTCATTAAGCATATCATACTTTTAATACAGATTTAGTCCACTTGACCATTTCTTCCCGTTTCCGTTTTCTGTTTCCGCCTATTAGTAACATCACTGTGATCATACATGGACAAAACATCGTAAGTGTTTAACCATCTTAAAAATGTATGTATACATTTTGTTTTATTTGGTTATAATATTATAGATATTTGATTAAAATAGTAAATGTATATAATTAAGTAATTTCCCCATGATCTAAATATTGTTGTCCAGTTTATGTTAACACAATGTAAATGTCCTGTCGATATTAGAGCATCGCCAATAACGTCTGAATAGTCTAAAATATTAGAGCAATTGTCACAATTAAAAGTCTAAAATGGAACGCACAAATCAGTTATATATTTTTTGATACATAGTCTAGGTAATAGATAACGGATTTTCCAAATTATATATAAACGTTTGTTATTTTCTTTACAAATGTCGTCATGGTGAACAGACCATGTCATTTTATCACTGTACATAAGACCTAAATTTTTATGACAAAGAACCTGCTTAATGCTTATATTATTCAGGGTAGGGGAGGGTGGGTACTTTTATTAGGTTTCTAAGAGGAAATTAAATAGTTCGTATTTTCTGCATTGCATGTTATCAGCCATTGTCTTGACCATGCATTTAGGGTTTCAATGTCAGTATTTAATTCACAAAAACTTTTACAAGATTATCTATTTCTTTGATGATCGCAGTATCATCAGCAAATAATGTGATTCTACTAAGGATATTATATTTGAGGGCGCTAACATAGATTAAAAATAGCAAAGTATCAAGAATGGAACCCCGATGAACCCCAGCTGATACAGGTTGACTGGGTGAAGCTTTGCTATTTAGTACTACTCTTTAAGATCGGTCAGTCAGGTAATTTTCCAACGGTGAGATTAATGTGGTAGCTAGATCAAATTTCCTGAGTTTAAATATCAATACCTCGTTCCATACCTTATCAAAACCTTTTGACACATCAAGACAAATAGCAGATTTATACATGTTATGAGATATAGCAAGTAGCTCGTTTACTGTAGTCATTCCACTTTAAACCCTGAATTATCTATAATAAGTAGCTCATGAGAAACACAATATTCCTAAAGGGACCTATAAATTACTTTCTGAAGTATTGTGGACATAGATGATACTAAAAGCAATGAGACGATAGTTGGATTTTTCAGTTTTTTTACCCATATTTTTTATAAACCGGACAAATATGAGAACACTTCCAACATGAAGGGTACACTACCTTCCATAGTTTCGTGTATCTTTACACTGTAAATTGTGTTTTCACTAAGCATATAATATTTTTAATACAGATTTAATTCACGTGAACAGTTCTTCCCGTTTCCGTTTTCCGTTCCATTTTCTGTTACCGCTTATTAATTAGTAACAGTAATGTGACAACATACATAGACAAAACATCGTAAGTTTCTCCCTATCTTATGTATACATTTTATTTTATTTAGCTGTAATATTGTATTTGTTTATGAAAATAAGAAATGTATATAATTAAGTAAGTTTCCTAAATCTTAATAAATGCACAGACTATGAAAGTTGGTTAATGTTAACAATAGATATGAAACTAATGGGGATTACCTGTTTCTATATTTAATCTGAAATTTCCTAAATATATGTCATTAATATAATCCTTTATTTGTTAACGAAGATTGCCAACAACCAATGGCTGCGAGCGGTTGTCCTCAAAATGCCTACATGAATACATAATTTCAATCAATATAATATATACAAGACATGGCAAAACACACACTCACACACACATACACGCCTAAAATGAAAAAAAATAAAAATAAAATAATTAAACAAAGACTTGACTGATGTGGTATTGATTTAATTGGGCGACAAAAAGAAACAATAGTATGTAAGGGGGATTAGCATGAATATCTTTTCGTAGATTTGATGTTTTCGAAAATAGATTCAAAACGTGTGTGATTAATATTGACATAAAGATCGTAAGTTATCTTAGTCATGATTTTACTTAGATGTGTTCGACATAGATCTAGTAATAATCTAATATTCAACTCATGACATAGTAACAGAGTAATTCTTGAAACAGTGTATCGGTTACAATGTAGTAGGTAATGTTCGGTGGTTTCAGTGTGATTCCTCTTACACTGTTCGTAGAATTTGCTAATAGAGAGATTATACTTGAATAAATGTTCATTTAAACTACTTTGTGAAAGTCGAATCTGGTGTGTGTTATTTTTATAGCCATGTCCAAGCAAGTAAACAGGATTAAACTTTTGTCCGTCAGTTTGTTTGAGTAATTTTTAAAACAAAGAACTGATCTGGCTGATAAAATGCCTTTGGGAAGATTATCCCAGTCTCTTATAGTTGTTAGGGGAAAAATTAATATGTGGCAGCTCTATATCTTATAGGAATAAACAGTGTTGACCATCTCAGATGGTACTTTTGTGTTGCATGACATGATAGGGGACTAATATTAACAACATAATAAGGTGTTATTTTTTTATATCTTAAATAAATATGACAATCTGTGTAATTTCCTTAAGTGGTTCAACACTAGCTTCTTTTAGTATGGTTTTATGTTTTGTTACTCTAATCGCACCCGTCAAGATGATACATGCCCATCGCTGAATGTTTTATATTTTCGTGGAGTCGATATTAGGGCAATTGTCATCAATCACGCCTGAAAAGTCTAAACGTGAACGCACAAATGATTTATATAGTTTTTCGATAAATAGCCTAGATAATAGATGGCGCATTTTCGAAATTATATTTAAACATTTTTAGCTGACCTGACCATAGGCCATGTGAGCTTTTGCCATGGCTAGGCGTCCGGCCTCCATCCGTCGTCGTCCGCCCGTTAGCTTTTCACATTTAAATCTTCTCTACAACAACTGAACAGATTTGAACCAAGCTTGCTAGAAACGCTTCTTTGGTGGTCCTCTATCAGATTTGTGTTTTCGGTGCTGATTTGAAATTCAACATGCCTGCCAGGGTCCATAATGTGTTCTCATTGACTGAAATTTAATTTTTAAAATATTCTTGTCAGAAACCACCAAGCCAATTGAATTATTACTTTGCAGGAATGATCATTGGGTTGTTCTGTACTAAATTTGTGAATCGTTTGCCTATCGGAAATTCAAGATGGCCGCCATGACTTGACTTAATCTAACATTGGACCCTATAGGAATTTCACATTTTCATCTTTTGTTCTGAAACCACAAAGCAGATTTGAACCAAATTTAGCAGACATGTTCATTGGATGGTCATATACAATACTGTTGTTTTTGGCGCTGATCGGAAATTCAACATGGCTGCCATGACTCGACTTAGTTTTAACATAGGACCCTTTGGAAAAAATGTTTAAAAGTCTTCTCCTCTGAAACCAGTAAGTCCTTAGGTGGTCAACTTTCAAAATTATATCCTGTGACCCCGACCTCAATCCAAGATGACCGCCGCCAACGGATATAGTTTTAACATAGGACCCTATGGGGAAAATGTTTTCCTCTGAAACCAGTAAGCCAATTTAAAGCAAACATGGCATGAATGGTCCTTAAATGGTAAACTTTCAAAATTATATTCTCTGACCCAGTTCTCCATCCAAGATGGCCGCTTTCAGCGGACATAGTTTTAACAGAGGACCCTATGGGAAATATGTTCAAAAATCTCGTCCGAAGCCAGTTAGCCAATTTAAAGCAAACATGGCATGGATGGTCCTTAAGTGGTCAATTTTCAAAATTGTGTTTGGTAACCCTGACCTCCATCCAAGATGGCCGCCTTCAGCGGACATAGTTTTAACATAGGACATATGGGAAAAAAGTGTTAAACTCTTCTTCTCTGAAACAAGTAAGCCAATATAGCAAACATGTCATCGATGGTCCTTAGGTGGTCAACTTCCAAAATTGTGTTCAGTGATCCCGATCCAGGTCCAAATTGCCGCCGTCAGCGGACATACTTTTAACATGGGACCTTATAGGAGAATTATTCAAAAGTCTTCTCCTCTGAAACCAGTCAGCCAATTTAAAGCAAAGATGGCATGGTTGGTCCTTGGGTAGTATACTTTCAAAGTTGTGTCCGGTGACCACGACTTCCATCCAAGATGGCTGCCATGAGCAGACATAGTTTTAACATAGAACCCTATTGGATTTGAATAGTAACTTAGATGTATTCGGCATGCATACATTCTTAACATGACTTATTTATGTCAGGTGAGCAATACAGGCTCACCTGACCCTCTAGTTTTTACTTATTTTACAAATGTTGACAATGTGATCAGACCATGTAATTTCATCATTGAAAATAAGACCTAAATGTTTATGACAAAGAACATGCTTAATACTTACATTATTCAAGATAAAGGGAGATGGGTACATTTGTTAGGGTTTTTAACGAACATTGAATATTTCGTCTATTCAGCCTTAAATGTTATCAGCCATTGCTTTATCCGTGAATTTAGGGTTTCAATGTCATTATTTAAATCATTTAAGAGATTATCTATTTTTTTTTATGAGCGCAGTATCATCAGCAAATCATTTGATACTACTTAGGATATTATATTTTACGTCGTTAACATAATCTAAAAATAGCAAAGGAACACAAATTCAACCCTCGGGAGAACCCCAGCTGATATAGGTCGATTGGATGAAGTTTTGCCATTTAGTACTACTTCTTGAGTTCAGTCAGTTAGGTAATGCTCCAACAGTGAAATTAAAGTGTCAGCTATACCAAATTGGCTGAGTTTAAATATCAATCCCTCGTGTCATACCTTATCAAAAGTTTTAGACACATCATGAAAATTGGCACATACCTCTTTACTAAAATCAAGAGATTTATAAATGTTATGAGGTTTAACAAGTAGCTGGTTAATTTAATTATAGAGTCATTCCACTTGAAACCCTAAATTTTCGCTAATAAATAGCTCATGAGTAACACAATATTCATTAAGTGACTCATGCATTATTTTCTCAAGTATTTTGGACGTACATGATAGTAACGCAATGGGACGATAGTTGGATTTTTCACTTTTTTAACCCTTGTTTTAATAAACCGGACAAATATGAGAAATTTTCCAACATGAAGGGTACACTACCTTCCGTAGTTCTGTGTATCATTAGATTGTAAATTGCGGTTTAATTTAAGCATATATTATTTTTAATACAAATTTAGTACACTTGAACATTTCTTTCCGTTTTTCGTTTCCGCCTATTATTAACACCACTGTTCTCATACATTGACAAAACATCGTTTTTCTCCATCTCATCTATACATTTTGTTGTATTTAGCTATAATATTGTACATGTTTGATAAAAATAAGAAATGTATATTATTAAAAATTTTCCTATCATCTACATATTATTGAACACTTTATCTTAGCAAAATTTAAATGTCCAGATTATAACAGTTGGTTAATATTAAAAATAGAGATGAATCTAATGGGAATTATCTGTTTCTATATTTAGTCTGAAAATCCCCCACAATTTTCCATTTATCTATTTCTTTATTTGTTAACGATTTCCAACAGCCAATGGCTACGGGAGGTTTTCCTCAAAATACATACAAGAATACATAATTTCAATCAATATAATGGTTATTACAAATATTGAAATGAAAACACAATATACACAAGACCAGACAAGACAACAGACAAGCACACACACACACACACACACACACACATACACAAGTTAAATGACAAACAATTATAAAGAAAAATAAATTAACACAGATTTGACTGATCTGCTATTGCTTTAATTGATAGGACACAAATAGAAAAAAACATTATTATGCATGGGGTTAGAGTGAATATCTTTTTTCTAGATTTAATGTACTGAAAAGCGCATTACCAAGTTTGTGATTGATATTGGCAAATATATCGTCACTTCCTTTAGACATGATTTTACTTAGATGTGTTGAACATAGATCTTGTAATAATGTAATATTTAACTCAAGACATAGAATATGTTGTATACCAAGCAACAGGGTAGTTATTGAAACTGTGTATCGGTTATAATGTAGTAGATAATGTTCGGTAGTTTCAGTATGATTACCCTAACACCGTTCGTAGAATTTGCTAAGAGAGAGATTATACCTGCATAAATGTTCATTTACACTACTATGTCCATTTCGAAGTCTAATGTGGGTAAAGTTTGCAAAGCCATTCCAAAAAGAGTAAACAGGATTAGTCTTTTGTCGGGTATCTCTCGAAATGCCGATTGTAGTCGACTTTACACTCGACACTGTTTGCGTGCAACTGCCATCAAGGGAATGCACGCTGTTCGTTACGAAATCCGGCATATTATGCATATGAGTGGTCACAAAAATGAAGGATCAGTCAGAAGCTACAATCGTGACTGTTCAAGTACTCAAAAAAAAAAGGCAATGAGCGATTCACTGCAATTAATTAGTTCCGTACATCTTCAAGAACAGACATCCCGCCAACCGTTAAATCAAATCCAATTCGTAACAGTCAGTCGGCCAGTTTTAGCCCATCCTTCGAGTTCATCGTCTTCTACAGAAGTGCTTGCCAGATCTAATTTATTTACCACGTTTCTGGCCTCGAGTAACTTTACTTCAGCCGGTTTCATGTCTAATTCTATTGTCAATAACTGTGTTTTCAATTTCAACCATCAGTGACTTACTTCACGTTAACAATGGCGCGGTTTAAACTTTATCATATTCATACGCCAATACAATTGAATTGTAACATAAATTCGCTATACTAGTATTAAACTGTTGAAAATGCTTAAAATGTGTTTAAAAAAATTATTTATAAGAATTGACCGTAATAAAAGTTTCGTACATTGGGAAATAACCTTAATAAACGTTGTGCACATTGTATAATCCGCGTCA